>CAIGQQ010037819.1:2919946-2943028 GCA_903798035.1 Danio albolineatus | reverse complement strand
CTTCTTCTTCTTCTTCTTCTTCTTCTTCTTCTTCTTCTTCTTCTTCTCCTCCTCCTCCTCCTCCTGCTTCTTCTTCTTTTTCGTTGACTGGATCCTTGTCCTTTTTGGACTTGCCCTCATCGGCCAGAGCTGTGTCCGAACACAGAGCTCAGGTGATCTACACCAGAAACAATGGCACAGACGAGGCAGCTACAGAAAAGGAGGCATAACGTAGTCCCACCTTGGCTTGAGTTATGGTCATTTGTATAGATGAATAAAACCACAAAAAAAAAGGTTTAAGCTGCAACTACATACCAGATACACGGCAGCGACACACCCACCACAGAGAGGAGTCAGCTGAACGATGACGCAATTTCCCATATTCTTGGATGGCCTTTTATACACCTCTTACAGTTTTTTTACGATTGCTTACACACTAAAATGTAACTTTTGCCACAACTAGCAAAACCTTAAGCCCCGGTCAGATCACACAATTTTGGCATGATTATCTTGACGTAGGGCGTCGTAGAGATTCATAAACGACAAATAGGCGTCAATTTAATCGTGTCTTATCGTGTAATGTAATATGTAATGGCATAGTTCACGCTAACCGATTCCATGCCTGCGACGCTTCACGAGTCTAGCATGTTCAATTTTTTTTCTCGTCCTTTACGACGAGTTCTGTCATGTGTGTGCCGGTCAATTACAATTTAATTCATTTAATCAAATATTTTTTCTTTACATCTCCCACCATGCAAGTACTTGCACACTTTAAAGAGCCCATATTATGGGTTTTTGAAAATGAGCTTGCATGCAGTGTGTAACACAGCTCTAAGTGAAGTGAAATGTCCAGCTAAGGCTTAAATCTGAAAGTGCACAGTGTTTAAAACTATTGATTCATCCATAAAAGAGTCGACTCATAGTTCCTCAAACGAGTCGCCGTGATTACGAGTCTTTAGCCGTTTCGGCATGACGTGAATACGAAACATAAGCCCTGCCCATTTGTGCGTGCGCATCCCCGGGAGATCCGAAACCACCAACCCCGCCCACAAACAACAGCGGTGAGAAAAAGTTGCCAGATTGGGCTGTTTTAAATTTGATTGTGCAGGTAAAAACCTTTTAGATAGGGTTTGGATTGGAATGAGACAGCTACATCTGGCAACACAGAGAAGAGCACTGTGCTCAGCTAGATATTATAGGAAGTGTGCAAATGAACTACAGACGAGACTGTTCCCTCTGAGGAGTGCTTTTGAAATCTATAAGCTTACAACAGAGGATTCGTCGATCGTTTGTTAAAGGATTAGAAAAGACTTGATGTATGCAGGGGCGGACTAGCCATAGGGAACAGCGGGACATTTCCCTGGCCTGCTATCCAACAAGTGAGTGCGTGCGATTAAATCAGTTGCATCATTGTTTTCTCCAGCTTGTAAATGATGCATTTAACTGTGTTTTGTAACTTGTAACCGCTTGTAGTGTATCTGGTTCACTTGTATTCTCATATCGCGTCTAAAAGCACGTTGTAAACTTGACGCGTGACGCTTTGTTTATGGATTAATGCATTTGTGAACTCGTGTTCCTCTGCTGTTTGTCGTTGCTATGGCCACATCAGCTCTCACACACGTGCGGCGGCCCTGTTTCATAATGGTTCAGCTTTTGCCGCTGTGTGCATTGATACTGAATGTGTGTTGTTGTTTTCACTTATAGTTAAGAATAGAGCAATGTGCTGGGAGACCGGGGGGTTAGATTCGGGGGTGAGGTGTCTGAAATACAGACGACTCCCGGAAAAAAACAGTGTTAGCAGATATGCTCACACATACACACACACACACACACACACAATGACTACTTCAATACTGATAAGCCGTGGTGGGCATTCTCTCGCGCTGAATGATGTCAACCAATAGCAACAGACTGGGTCATCGGTCCAATCAGCGCAGTTTAGCATCACACTAAGGAGGGGTTTTGGAACAAATGAATCACTGAACGATTCATATAGCAGTCGCTGGGATAACGAGGTAAAAATAAATGCTAATTATAAGACAATGAAAGTGTTTTTTGACCATGCATGCAGATCAGCCTGCTGTTGGAGACCCCCAAAACCAAAATATGACCCTTTTTAACGTATAATAGGGGCTCTTTAAAACACACAAACGCACACCTTTATTTATTTTCATTCTTTCTTGTTTCGTCAATATATGGTAGTGTATACTGTTTAATAATCAATCTATTTTATTTAAAAATAAATAAGCGGCATTAATTCACGCCCTCTCATTGTTGGTTATTCAAATGTGTAATTAATAGTAAAAACAGTTTAGGCCTCCTTGAAACTGTGAATATTTGACTTTAATTTTATTTAGGCTATTTTATTTAACAAACCAATACAATCTCACGGCAACTCATGTTTTGGCGCTGAAGCATATATCGGGCTTGTTTTGAAGCGCATCTCGAAGGTTATTCGTTATTCTTTTTTATCTAGTTGTTAACTGACCAACGAAAGATACATGACAATTAAGATACAAATTATAGCTAACGAAATTCGTTTCAAAAAGATATTTTTTCCAAGAAACATATATGAATTATATATATATATATATATATATATATATATATATATATATATATATGTTCTTTTTGAAACTAATTTTGTTAGCTATAATTTGTGGTTACAATCAGCTGTAACCACAATAAAAAGCAATAGGTATAAACTTTTAGTCTTCAATAAATATGTATAGTATAGTATAGTAGTATAGTTATAAATATAAGTATTCAATACATATAGAAGGCACTATATGTCTAGCAAACACACACGCAATGAAATTGTGCACAGTTTTTAAGTAGTTGGAGCATTTTAAATACTTGAGCTCACCTCCTTCGCCATAGTAAGCTACGGAGACATAGCACAAATTAGATAAATGACGTAAATACATAATAACCGGTTATGATCTACCAATACCGAATTGTCTGCGGCTGCATTGCGGTGCACCGAAGAAGCAATTCATTTTGACACCGCTAGAAAAGGGGATCCAACCTGGTACTAGTAAGGTGTACCGAATAAAGTGGCCAGTGAGTGTAGTATATGATGCATGTATGAAATGTTATATATGTGAAATGCAATTATGAACTTGTATATCATATGTAATTTGAATATATTTCCATGTATCATATTTTTATGTGGGCACAAATCAAGTAATTTACATACACAAGCAAACAAGTATTTACACACTGTACATACAAATGTTTATATGAAAGTGAATGATAAGAGATGCAAAACAAAAGTTTGATAGTGATAGTCAGAGCCCTGAGTTTGTGAATGTAATGTATTATTTTATTTTATTTTAGGTTACTGTTGCTGGAAAGATCTTAGACCGGCAGCCTGCAATCACTATTCTGCCCAACGAAGAAGGGGTGCATTATTCTCATTATATTCTTTATGATACCACCGCAAATGTTCATCTGAGTTTAGCACATGAATTTAATATAGCCATCAATCAGTGGTATGCATTTAAAAGTCTTTCCATTTGTGACTTTGGAAAGGGGAATGTGCTTTGCTCGAATGAATTCACCAAACTGGAAGAAATTTCTCCTTTAGAAGGCCGGGATCCTAAAGAGACGGTCATCTCAGGGGTGGTCACTGAGGCACTGCTGACCTTTAAATACATCTGTTCATGTGGTGCCACTCTCTCGCTCTCTGATACCAAATTGTTCTGGATTAAATGCAAGCAGTGCAACAAAAGTTGCCGGTGTGTAAACATTCAAAACAAAGCCACGGCCAACATAACCATCAAACAGCTGGATGGAGGAGATGAGAGAGTGGTGTTACATGATGCGCTGCTGCACTCCATTGTCAGCTTCAAGAGTGAGGGATACTGCGATAGCCAGCAGTTAGAGGAGCGTCTGCTGAAAGCTGAGAGAATGACTGTGGTCTGTGTAAATGATGAGCCTCAGAGTGTTCAAATAGAAGAACTGGGAAAATCCAAAAACTTTTTTTCTTTGGAAAGATGTTGTGTTATATGAAGCTTAACTCACCCCAAAATCTAAAATCTGTCATTGTTTACTCACCCATGTCTTTGTAGACCAGTGCTGGGCGTAATTAGCAAGATGTCCTCACTGCAGTCAGTATCACGATGACGTACTGGACCAGGTTCAATAAAGTGCATCCTTTGCCGTAAAGCTCTAAATGCTAAATAAGCTCAGGTACATTCTGTTTCCACTGATCATTCTTGAGATCAGGGATGTCCAAACTCGGTCCTGGAGGGCCGGTGTCCTGCAGATTTTAGCTCAAACTTGTCTCAACACACATGCAAAGATGTTTCTAGAAAGCCTAGTAAGAGATTGATTAGCAAGCCCAGGTGTATCTGATTGGGGTTGGAACTAAACTTTGCAGGACACCGGCCCTCCAGGACTGAGCTTGGACATCCCTGCTTGAGATGTTTCAGCAGCTTAATTGGAGTTCACCTGTGGTAAATTCAGATGATTTGGACATGATTTGAAAAGGGATATACCTGTTTATATAAGATCCCAGGGCTGACGGTGCATGTCAAAGCACAAACCAAGCATGAAGACAAAGGAATTGTCTGTAGACCTCCGAGACAGGATTGTCTCGAGGCACAATGTTGGGGAAGGTTACAGAGAATTTTTTGCTGCTCTGAAAGTTCCAATGAGCACAGTGGCCTCCATCATCCATAAGTGGAAGATGTTTGGAACCACCAGGACTCTTCCTAGAGCTGGCCGGCCACCTAAGCTGAGTGATCAAGGGAGAAGGGTCTTAGTCAGGGAGGTGATCAATAACCCAATGGTCACTCTGTCTGAGCTTCCAGCATTCTTCTGTGGACAGAAGAGAAGCTTACAGAAGGACAACCATCTGTGCAGCAACCCACCAATCAGGCCTGTATGGTAGAGCGGCCAAACAAAAGCCACTCCCTGCCTGGAATTTGCCAAAAGGCCTCTGAAGGACTCTCAGACCATAAAAAACTAAATTCTCTGGTCTGATGGGACTAAAATTGAACTCTTTGGAGGGAATGCTAGGCATTTGGAGAAAACCAGGCACAGCTCATCACCAGGCTAATACCCTACAGTGAAGCATAGTGGTGGCAGTATCATGCTGTGGGGATGTTTTTCAGCAGCAGGAACTGGAAGAGTAGTCAGGATAGACGGAAATTTGAATGCAGCCATGTACAGAGATATCCTGAATGAAAACCTGCTTCAGAGTGCTCTTGTCCTCAGACTGGGGCGACGGTTCATCTTCCAGCAGGACAATGTCCCAAAGCACACTGCCAAAATATCAATGGAGTGGCTTCACAACAACTTGGTGAATGTCCTTGAGAGGCCTAGACAGAGCCCAGATCTAAATCCTATTGAATATCTCTGGAGAGATCTGAAAATAGCTGTACAGTACAGTGCTTTTCATCCAATCTGATAGAGCTTGAGATGTACTGCAAAGAGAAATGAGCAAAAAAATCCCAAAGACAGGTGTGCCAAGCTTGTGGCATAATATTCAAAAAGTCTTGAGGCTGTAATCGCTGCCAAAGGTGCATCAACAGAGTATCGAAGGGTGTGAATTTTGTAAGAACCCACTGCAGAAAATGTGCAGAACTTTGAAACCCGTCCGAATCAGGCCGTTCGAATCAGGCCTGCAAATTAGGCACACCGTGCCTCACATAACAGAACAGAGGATCCTTATTTCGAATCTTGCTTGTGCCAGATGTTCGGAAGACCCTTCGGCTAACTTCGTTAATTATTAAGTTTAAAACAAAGGCGTTTTACAGAAATTTCGGCGGGCTTCGTGTCACGAGACTGTTTTAATGACTCACTGATCATGTGCATGCCCCGAGGACACTGCCCAGTTTACTGCCCAGAGAGAGACCAGAGATCTCTGGATTTTTAATCCATACATGAAATGGTCTTCAATCTCTTGAAATATCGAAACGAAGGCAGATGCATCTTTTGAATGATATGCTATAGGTTTTCCTCAAATGTTGTGTGAATTCCAGCCAGTCAGGTCAACCAATGCGTTGTTTTAACCCTTATAACAGGTAAAAGTTCTGTGTGTGTCTGAAATGTATAGTGTTTGGTATTAAACTGAAACTAGTGGCATTTGCAATACTGTGATGTAAAGGAAAAGTTTCTAGTACGAAGTAATATCCATTTTGTAACATTTGATATAAGAGTTACAAACTTACAAGGGATTTTACCACGTGAAACCCACATGCATTCTCTGTTAATAATTGACCTTTTACTACATGATGTGGGGCGTGTACCCGCTCCTCATGGTCACTGCTCATTGGAAGATGGAGCCACAGGGATGGACCAGACCAGCTTGCTTAAAACCGCCCTGCAACTGTAAAATCTTTGCTTTTTGCATCAAGCTCGCTCCTGCCAGCTGTGCACTCTGCCCCCTCTCGCTCTGCACGGACACCGCGCCGCCACGCGATTGGGTCACCACGAACTTTCATTCAACCTAGGTTTCAGGACCGCTGAAACCGCACGAACTTCCGCAAGTCGACTCTCCTCAGAGTCTGCGTCACCTCGGTAACCCAGAACAACAGCCAATCACGAGGGAGTGAGCCCAAGAGACGAGTCACCACCCAATCAGGACCGACGTGCTCCACAAGCCCAAGTCAGCGAGGGAGATTCAAGATTTTCTTCAGCAAAATCGCAAGTAACACGAATTAACGTTGTCTCTAACTGATCTGGTGCTGATTAATCTTAAGCAGTTAAAGATAAGCCAAGTCTCTGCTTTTGTGGTTTCTCAGGTGTGATTCTAAGATCTAGTCAGAAGTACTAGAATTGATTTGGGTCTGTTGTCAACTCATTTTGCATACTCTGAACTGCCTCTGTGTGTATGTGTGAATGTGTGTGTGTGCGTTTGTTTGTTGTTTGCTTATTACGTAGTTAGTTTCATGTATCGTAGTGTAGCTCAATAAATCTTTGTTCTCATTTTATAAGAACTGTGTTCTCGTTTATGTGCTTATCAGTCATTGTCTCGAGCTGTAGATTTTGTTACCTTGCTAAAAGTTAACCCAATACTGTTATGTTATTATCGTTGGCCACGTAAATAATATAAACAAGATTGGTGACATACGATCTCTTCTATTCGCTGGGCGAATGGTAGATAAAGTGTGAGTCTTTTTATCTGATTCAATCCGACTCTATTGAGTCGAATCAATGATTCGAATCCTCAAGATCCGATTCATTGAAATGAGCTAATAAATCCCTTATCGGTCTATTTAATGTAGCTTGGACCCCTACAATTTACAGTATGTACATGTGACTTTTCAGGTTTTTATTTTAAATAAATTTGCAACAATTTCAAAAACTCTTTTTTTCACATTGTCATTATGGGGTATTGTGTGTAGAATGTTGAGCAAATAAATGAATTGAATCCATTTTGGAATAAGGCTGTAACATAAAAAAAATGTGGAAAAAGTGAAGCGAATACTTTCTGAATGCACTGGGTTTAGGGTTGGGGGAGGTGTAGACGATTGTCCACTAAGTATTGGACCTGGTTGAGTACGTCATCAAGCTGGTGGCTGCAGCGTAATTATCCATAACTTGTTACTGTAATTAAATTTCTTATCCGCTAAAAAAGTAAAATAAGGAATTACTTTACATTTTAGGATAAGTTGATTACAGTTACGTATAATTTAATTGGCGTAAATACTGTGAATACATTTTTACAAATGTATTGCAGTATAATTAAGATTTTTCAGACAAAAATATGTTACATTCAAGAGGATTGGACATGTTTGAGAAAAATGAACAGAAATTGAGTGTTTTTTTTTTCCTACGAACTGATAGAGGGATGATGTGTACTGAACAGTGTTGGGTAAGTTACTTTAAAAAAGTAATTAGTTACTAATTACTAATTACTCAATCAATATTGTATTTAAAATACTTTTCTAATTACTGTGTCTGAAAAGTAACTTAATTACTCAATAAGTAACTTAACTAAATACTTCTTGAAATCCCTAAACCTATGGACAAATAATAAAAATATTACTCTGTAAATAATAAATACTTAAATAAAACATATGAGTCAAACATGAAATAGTTTAGCCTTTTAGTTTTCTGAATCATCTTTATTATATTCTATTTTTAAAAAATCTATAATAATTACATGCATAATAATTTTTAGTAGCCTATGCAATGTAGGCTAACCTTCTTAAATATTATTCTGCATATCTATCGATCAGGCAGGGTAACATCTGTCAACCCATATTTCCCGGGATTCTCCCGTATTTTACAGTTCTATCCCCCTATTATCCCGTAAAGCTATGTTCTCCGACGGGTGTAAAAAAACATTAAAGAGATCCTCCCCATTCGCAACCCATACCGCTGAACCACCAGTGCCGCCCCTTCTTCTTAAATGTGAATCTTTTCTGTGCTTTCGTTTTATTTAGGTATTTAAACACTTTAGAATAAACATAAAAAACGGCAGGATTCCCTTTCCTTTTCATTACAGGTGCCGTCGCTCCTCCTATGCAATCCTCAAAACAGTCATAAAGCGGTGCGTGACTTTCAGCTGACGCGCCCATATGATAAATATAGATGCTGTTTCCCAAACGGATTCTGTACCCTCGATCAGAAGCAGAGCGAAAGTGGATACTGGGTTTTGGGTGCGTGTTTGAACAGACACATAATTAATAATAATAACATCTAAAGATGTCGATCTTGATGGTTAACTAATTTTGTCTTAAATGAGCATAAAACGTTAGGAAAGCAATCGAATGCCGTCATTATAACTATAGATGTAAACTTCTGTTATTTACTGTATAACAGAGAAACCTCTGTTATTTAATGTAATCAAACAAAAAATCTAAATAAATGATTCATTGGCTGCTCTTTATTCAGAATGTGTGAGTTATACAGTGAAGAAAAGATTAAAACAATTTGATAACTTTTCTTTCATTCATTCATTTTCTTGTCGGCTTATTCCCTAATCCAGGGTCGCCTTTCTATTTCTTTATAATAAACGAAATTTTATTTCTAAACTATTTGCTAATGTAGGCTATTCTATACATTAAAAATAAAATCCCTTATTTTCACATCCCAATGTTGACAGGTATGGTCAGGATCATGCAATCTCTAGGCTACAAAAAAAGCATTATTTTTGGCGGTATTAGAATGAAAGCCCGTGCAGTTTGATCGGAAGTGGACAAAAGGCTTAAGATTTATACAGCATGTTTTTGAACTGTATTGTGTCTCTTGTTTACCTGTGATCCGATCGAGCAAAAGGTGTCTTATTACTCTGTAAACAGCAGCATCAGTCATGTTTAATTCGCCGACTCCCTCTGTTACATGCGTATCCTAGCCTTTCCCATAGTAATCTTCATACCAGCCCATGTCAGGTGCGCGATAGCCTTGAAAATGCCTCGCGCTACAGCACGCAGGCGCGCAATGAGGAAAATATATTGATTAATAGGCTACTGAAAAATACTGTATAATGTTCTTGTCTGGGAATATTTTCATTTCGTACAACAGCCACTCGCTTCAGCTGAGTCCGACATCTTCGTTGCATCTTCCGCTTTATGACTAGCAGCAAACTGGCGCGCGGCGCTATCACATGCACCTGCACTATGATGATTTTAAAGCGCCAGAGTTTACTTTTACCTTTAGAACATAAATTAATAAAATTGTGTAAGATTATTCAGCGAGTTTAATTATTTTACAATGTAACGCAAGTACATTATAAGTAACTGTATTTAAAATACCTAAAAATGAACAGTAATTAGTTACTTTACTTTTTCAGTGAAAAAGTAATTTAATTACAGTAACGCGTTACTTAGTAACGCGTTACACCCAACACTGGTACTGAATCAAGTAATTCAATTACTTATCAGACAAAATTATAAAAAGTCATTTAAATACAGATAGTAAGTTACCACTGTTGCAAACACAAAAATATTCATCTTTGGAAGACAATTAAAGATTTTTTTTTAATGAAATCATAACAACATTTTTTAAATAGTAAATAAAAAAATAATCAAGCAATTGAATCTAAGTTCTTAAACATGATCTCTTTGTTATTATGGTAAACAGATTTAATGTAGGTGTTTACCCACATCTAAACATAGATTAACATACAAAACAGAAAGTTAAGATGCCAGGAACAACCACAAATTGTGGGAAATTGTTCCCAAAGAGCCTTTAAATGAATCGTTTTTCAAAGAACAATTTTTTAAAAGTGTGATGAGCATTATAATAACCTAAAGAAATATTCCAGTATTTTTAAAAAACTTATTTGGAAAAATTCCATGGATGTTAAAAGCTCCTCATGGAAACATCAATGCAATCATGAAGCTCTATTTTTAATAGAGTATGGGTGCATAGGTCATAGGTAGGCCCACACGGAATCTGCACGTTTCACAGATTTTTAGCCCATCATTGATTCTGTTTATTTACTGGTGTAAATGTGTGTACATTTATATTTATTCAGTTTTCAAATGAATTTCAGTAATAATATTGACTAATATGAAAATATTCATATGATTTATTTACAATAGAGTTTGTAAAGTAATATTTCTGTCTTTTAGTAAAGATTTTATACCAGAGACTTGCTTTTGTTTATCCAATAAAGTGGATTTAATTGGATTCGCATTGTAAACATTAAATAAAAGTTAAAAAGGTATTACTTTTTATTTCATTTATTAAGGTTTTTGTTATGATACTCCCAAAATCATTCCGCATAAATCTGCAGATTTTAACCAAAATACTCTGCAGAAATAGCAAAAAATGTCTGCAGATTCCATCTGGTCCTAGCCATAGGTCTTTGTGTATATTATCTATATGTGTGTATTATTTTGTATATTTGTCTATAGTTACATTGTGTATATACGACCTTCATTTTTCATTTTTCATTCAGCTTCATGGTTTTTTATTTTTATTTATTTTTACATATTTCTGTTAATAAATGAGTATGGACAAATTTTTATTGCTGTTTTTATGTCCAATTTTCAGCTGAGATTTACCCTAGGGTATGCAACGGTGGATAATAAACAGAGCAAATACTTGACAGAACCAAAAGTCATGAAGCATGTCTCTTTTTAAATAGTTTACAAAGATTTGTCATTGTTTGAATTGTATTTATTAATGATAGATATGTTAATTATTTAATCAATTATTCTTCCATTGATTTGTAAACCTACATATAGTATTATGCAACTCATTTGCAAACGTGTGTACAGTTGTTTAATGGGCAATGTCAGTTATTGCTTATTTCATCTAATTCTGTTCTTTCCTGATTGTGTATGGTGTGTTTATGTATGCATTTGTAGAATGGTAAGTTAGTTTCATCATAGACATTAGAAGATGCTAAATAAGACATGAACTGACAAAAATGATACTAAATGAATTCTTATTTTTTATTCATTCATTTAACCTTGATGGCTGAATGGATGTGAATATATTTTGGACAAAGGTATTCAGTCAGCTGACATATTGCCATGGCAACCCTCAGGCTGAAGTGAAACCCTGTTATCGTCTCACTACAGAGATTCATACAGTAAGTCTGTCAGTTGCAATATTGAATAACTGCCAGCAGTGCTTTCAGGTTTCCTGTCATTTATTTTTATAACATATTATTTACAAACACTGTATTATACATTAAAAGTGAACAATATACCACAATGGGACTAACAACCCCATCATGTGGAAGAGAAATGTAATCTCTGTGTTTTGTTCAGCTGAACCAACGGGATCCTTGTGTGCAGCAAAGCATGATGGGTGTCATGTTATAGCATCTGGTGGACATCCTGGCTTTAGCTGAATGATTCATGTAGAATTAGACACATAGTGAGAGTTATTGCTCAAAATACCTCTAGACCTATAAGCAGAGGTCATCAAGGTTAAACTGCTAACTGGGAAAAATTCCCATGTGACTCCTCACAAGTTCAGCTTAATCTAATAATCTCTGCTGTGTCTTTTCTGCATTGGTTCATTAAATGGTATTTTGTGTCACCCTTTAAAGCAGAGATGCCCAAAGTTGGCCTATTGTAACCTTTGATTTGGCCCATTTGAGAGGAGAGTGAGAATAATGGAGAGGGTTGGGGGGATTGCCTTCAACACAGAGATCGTCATTTCTAATTTGACGTCACCTTTGTTGTTTGTTTTATTGCTGAGCTGCAAAAAAGCAAACTGAAACTAAATGACTCAATTAAATGTAAATGAATCTGGGTTTGTAAAAAATGTAAATAGTCACACATAGAGGACTATGCAGAGGACATCAGCGAGCAAATCAAGGCAAAACTATAGTGTAATTCTGTTTGTTTTGTTTAAACTGTAATAAGTTCATTATAAAATGTAAAAATGTATTAGTTAAAGCAAAGTTTTCTATTTTAAACTATTATTAAATAAATTAGGAAATTAGTTATGGCATCTATATTTAACTCTGACCCACTAGCTTCAATCAAGTTTGGTTTTTGGCCCTTCATAAGAAAATGTTTGGGCACCCCTGCTTTGAAGTATTATTTATTTAAATTTTATATAATTAATATGCAAATCAATATTTTTTTCTCAAACACATTTAGCCAATTCCAAACTATAATGCATCACATCGTTTAGAATTGGCTAAATGTGTTTGGCACAGCGTTTTAAAGCCGACGATAAACTTGTGACTATTTTTAATTTCACAAAGTTGTTTTTACAGCATCAATGTTGTAATATTACAATAATGTAATTAAAATACATTCATAGAGGCTAATTTGCAGTGATTGGAACGAGTCTGTTGTGATTGATGTGTTGTGAATAATAAAAATTAGTATTAAAAACATTTTTAAAAATATTATATACATTAGATTACTATCATTTCCCCTTTATAATGAATCCATTATATAAATAAAAACTCTAATTTAGATCGTTTTATATATCTCTGAAGAATGTTTCAGTAAACGGGCGGTATATTGTCACTCTCACATAAATAATGACTGATAGGAAACTAAACCGTTCAAAGTCTGTCACAATGAATGGCGATGCTTTCCTAATGCTTCCTTTCCGGTTAAATACACCTATGAAGATCAGCAAACAAATATTTGTGTATATTATATAGTGGAAACAATTGTATATCGAAAAATAATAATTGTAAATCAGATTCTCACCACTGGATTTTATGTGCACTCAATCTTCAATATACTAAAGAGACAGCTATAATGGATAAACAGTTATGGTAAAAATGAAAAGACAAACTGAAATAAATACAGGATAATATAATTATCTTATTTTGTGTTGAACAGAACAAACTCATGAAGGTATGAAGCCACTTGAGGGTGAGGAAATGTAGGCACTAAACTTTCATTTTGGGTGAACTATCCCTTTAATGCGCATAAGATGAAAGAAAATGAAGTAGAAAAGTGCAAGCTTATCTACTTTTCAATAAAAATGCAATGAGTAAAAATGTGTTTCTTCTTCAGAAATGTACTCAAGTAAAAGTCAGTTTTAACTGTAATTTAATATAAATCAACCAAAATAAATATAATTATGCAATATTTGTCAATCACCAGCGATCTAGCCCATGCAGATCACTGGAGAAAACAAATCTGCCAGCAAAGGAACTACATATCCATTCATGCACTTCACTCACACACCTGGCATAGATCCCCATGATTGCAAACAGACACAGCTGAAGCTGTTCAGGACTAATTACACAGACTATTAATATACCTCTCAAATATACACACAAACACGCACACGTTGCTGAGTCTTTTTATGCTGTTTGTGAACATTACAACACTTCCTTGCCTTTTAGTGTTTGAACTTTGTTTTGTTGTTTACGTTGTTTGTACTTTGTTTGTATGCTGCCTGCCTATGACCAACTGCCATCAGACCACAACTCTGGATTGCCCATATAAATCTGTTTGCCCCTGTGTTGACCATTGCTTGCCTGACCATTCTGTTTGATAAACTTTTGTCAGTGCCTCTTCACATTACAGTATTGTATCTTATGTGGGCATTTAATCATTTTTCACTTTTCATTGGGAATTGCATTAGTCTGTGCAATTTTACCTGTGAAAGAAAACCTGCTTAGTTATATGAATATGAAAACTTAAAAGTATTTACATAACTCATTAATGATTAGATGTGAAATTAATAGTGATTAGAATTAATACTGGTTTGCAAAATGTACAATGTGCCTGGAAAACCAAAATTGATCAGAATATTAACTTCCATATTAAACACACACACTGTATTCTATAAGAACACATTAAAGACTCATTAACAGATTGACCAATATGATGCTTCAAAACATTTATTCATCACAACATGATACAATCTCTCATAACAGAAAGATACTAAGACACAAAAACAGAGGTATATGTTCAGTGACACAACAAAGAGGAAGTTTCATAATAAAAGTGGTGCTTTCGTAAGAGACGAGAGTGCAAGTAAGCAAGGCAGAAGCAAACAAACTGCTAAACAGGAACGTGTAGAAAGAAGTTAAAAAGAAGAGGTGCTAAATTTATTCAAAAATCGCAGCTTTATAATTCAATTAATCATTGATTCGATGATTTAAAATTCCACAAATATTACAAATAACACTACAGACTACAGGAGCTGTATGTAAAACTTTGGGAATGCTTCAGTATCTGAATCATTAAGGCCATTGGTTACATGTGCTATATGTACAAACACAGATATACTATTTACATCTCAACTGGGTCTTGTGCCTTCGTCTACTAATCTTCATAACTGCAATAAACGTCTGGCTGCCAGAAAGACGTGAAGTGGATTATACAGCAGACCGGACTGGCAAACAGACTTATATAAAAATTCAAGACAGCTGTTTAAACAAAAAGCAGGAAACGTCCATTGGAAAAGTTTGATCAAACACCAGTGCAATCAGTAAAGAAGTGTATTGACATTGTATGTGAAGCAGCGGATAAACATGTGATGTGCCTATCAGGATATCAGTCAAATAATGGAGAGTCATTATTAGTGTAGTACAGTGTGTGAGGGAACATTTATCTCTACATTTACTGATTATACTTAAGTTAAAAAAAAGAGTGATTTTTGAGTGTTAAAGTTTATTAATCCCAAAAATTATACTAAAAAATGATATTATAACATAGTGTCCACATTAAACACAATGAAGCTCTGTTAATTATAAGCATAGACTGTAGTTTTGTCATCTGCTACTTAAATGTTCAAGATTTTTAAAGAAGGTAAGGTTTTGATTGGCTGGTACTGATTTGTAGTTTATGAGATGGAAAACAAATGTTCTGGATTATTTTTTCAATATTGTTGCTCTGTGCCATTTTCGTTATAGCTGTGGACTATTTGATTAAAATAATTTCAAGAGTTCGCCCTTAGCTGATGATTGATCATAAAGCGTGTTTGGCATGCTGTCCAGGGAGAGAGCCCTGAGCTCGTGAGATCCTCGAGCCCGGGGCTCCCCCCTGTTCAGGTAGGTCTCGAGAACTCTCCTGCTTGATAGTGGTAAATGAGGATTATGAATGGCTATGGAGAGTGTATGCTGAATTCTACGCTTGTCTATGGTGTCGATTTAATTGTCAATTTACTTATGTCACATGTTTTTGGTCTGTGGGAGGAGACCGGAGAGCCCTGTGAAAACCCACGCAAACACGGGAAGAACATGCAAACTCCACACAGAAATGTTGACTTGGCCAGGTAAGATCTGAGCCAGTGACATTCTTGCGGTGAGGCACTGATGCTAACCATTGGGCCTCCATGCTGCCCTGATAAAGAAAAGGGAGGAGTAGGGGTGGAAGGGGGGATTCTTCAAGACGAAGATGGCTAAGGTAAGATACTATGGTTATTTATAGTGATTTAGGAATCGTCTGATTGGTAAATCATGCATTAGCTAATGAGGACCAGCTGCTATCAACCATAAGCGCGTGCTCCTCTCGAAATTAGTTTATAGAAACTTCACGTATTACATTTATTAGCAGAAATCTAATATGTCGATATCACTACAAAAAACACTTTTTACCTGGATTTTTTACATGTTTCTAGCCCAAATATCTAAAAATTCTTAATTTCAGAAATAATAAAAAGTCCAAAATAAGTGAGTTTTTACTTATACAAGCTAAATAATTTGCCGACAGGGTAAGCAAAATAATCTTGTTTGAAACAAGTGAAACAAGATTATTTATCTTATCTTAAGGAAAAACTCGATTGTTTCTGACAAATTATATCTGAAAACTAGATAAACAAGCTTGATTTAAGAATTCTTAGATATTCGGGCTAGAAACAAGGCAAAAAAAAGTGTTATTTGGCCATTTACATATATATTTTTACCAACCATTAGAATTACAAATATGTACTGTACATGCAGTGTTCAGCATATGTAAGTACATCCCTCAAAAATCTATCTTTTAAATTCATATTTTTAATAGGAAGCTATACAATATTATATGTGTGCATACACATTAGATTAGTCAGAACTGAAGGCAAATCTGCAAAAAAAAAGAAAAAAAATATATATAGTTGAAATTTTGTAGGGTGTAATTTCTTTTGCAATATTTTGCTTGAATTTAATTGTATTATCTTTCAATTTCTAAATATGTTTGGTGACTAAAATATATAATTTTATTAAAGAGCTCCTATTATGCTTGCATGCAGTGTGTAACACAGCTCTAAGTGAAGTGAAATATCCAGCTAGGGCTTAAATCTGAAAGTGCACAGTGTTTAAAACTATTGATTCATCTATAAAAGAGTCAACTCATGGTGCTTTAAGTGAATCGGCTTCGTAACGAGTCTTTAGCCGTTTCGACGTGACATGGATTAGAAACTTAAGCCACGCCCATTTGTGCGTACGCAAACCCGGGAGAATTTGTAACCCCCGGCCCTGCCCACAAACAGTAGCAGTAGCGAGAAAGAGAACCAGTGTTGCAAGATTGGGCGGTTTTGAATTCGATTGTGCAAATAAAAACCTTTTGGATAGGTTCACGCATACACTATGCACTCTGACTACTTCAGTACTTATAAGCCATGGTGGGCATTCTATTTCGCTGAGCGCTGTCGACCAATCGCAACAGACTGGGTCATTGGTCCAATCAGCATAGATTAGCATCGCGTTAAGGTGTAGTTTTGGAACAAATGAATCGCTAAACGATTCATATAGGAGTCGCTGGGATAATTAGGTAAAAATAAATGCATATTATAAGATAATGAATGTGTTTTTTGACCTTGCATGCATATCAGCCTGTTGTTGGAGACCCTCAAAACCAAAATATGACCCTTTTTAATGTATAATAGGGGCTCTTTAAATATATCTGTTTAATAAATCTGTTTGGTTTAAATGCACCAAAATACATTGCCTATATTAGCTGAGAAATTAATAAAAACATTCATTTTCAAAATGTGGTGTACTCAATTATGCTGAGCACTCAGTTCAAATATATTAGCTAAAAGTTTATATTTGTGTTTATTTATAGCCATATATCAGATTTTTGTAGGGGATTACCATGTTATTTATTTAAAGTTAGCATTGTCATTATTGTCTTTGGCGTAAACAAACCAGAAGTCATTTGTAGGAGCATAAAAGAGTCACTTTAGGATGTCTGTCTTTCTAATTTCATAAGATACATCAAATTTATATTGTAGGGATGTTAAACACAGCACTTTAGGCTATCAAATTCATGAGTTTAAACTGTCTGTATTTCACCTTGATGGAGAACACATACGTTCTGCCATCGGTTTACTAAAAAAAATATTTATACCTCTTTCAGACTCAGTTTACACTTGATACAACATCCATCTCAGGTAATCTGATCTCCAAATACAGGCACAAACAAACTTGTTTGCCTTTGACAACCTGTTAGTTGGTTAAACTAAGACCCTGTTAAAACCTGGTATTAAGATGCATTTAGGTCAATCTTATGACAACTAAACACAGTTGGCACATCCCCTTTCACACAGAGACATTCTCTTTTCTTCACTTCCAAACACTTTCCAAATTAGGGAGGTCTTTAGGCGTATAGGCTTTTATGATTTTTGATCAAATGTAATGTTTGGTGAAAATTGTACAGTTATAAATAGTGAAAAAATCCTAAAATCATTGAGAACCCAGCATTTTTACAGTTTATTTTATGAACCAAGTAGTGCAAGTAACTTAACATGTATATTGTCTACATCTAGCCTGTTCCCCCTTTTATTTAGGGTGATCAGTAATTATTATGACATTTATAAAACCAGATAATCTATTAATTAATTTGAGTGTGCTCCAATTAAAATCAAAACCAGTAATGCTGAGTTCAGACTGCATGATTTTCAAAGTAGTCGTGTCACAGAAGTTTTCACACTGCATGACTATCAGGGCTAGCGTTTTGTCGCTGCTTTGTTTACACTACAAGATGGATCGGTGACAGGGAGTTTCACACTGCATGACTTCAAAATAGGAAGAATCGCAGACAACTTTGTCCAAACTACGTCTCACACCCAAAAACACGTAGTACATCTTTTGTTATTAACTACATAACGAGAAAGAAGCCTTTAATGAGGTAGAAAATGTACATATTTGCTCATCTGAAATTAGCAATTTCTCCTCAAGTTTTTTTATTTTTTGACCGGGTTGGGTTGTGATATTGCTCACATGACACATGACAACAGACACGGGGGCTCCTACCTAATTTACTCTCATTTTCCCTCCATTTCTTGGGTCCGAATAAACTAAAAATGAGCACTTTTAACTTCTCCTTCAACCTCCCGCTGGCCTGCAGGTACCCACACTAGTGAATGCTGCTCTCTCATTGGCTGTAGTTGATCGCCGATGTTATTTTCAGTCAAAACACATTTCACACTGCATGATTTGAGTCGCCGACAGCTCCAGATATTCAGCACGGCAAATATCTCCCGGGCATCGGCGGCTCATCAGCGATTCTCTCAGATCGCGTCTTTGATAGTTCATATTGTGTGATTGTCACTCGCGTGCACAAGCACCGATTTGCCTGTGATTTCGGGCATTTGTCTGCGATTTCTCAAAACCTGTCGGCGAGTCAAAATCGGGGCTAAAATCATGCAGTCTGAACTCGGCATAAGGCAATAATAATAATAATAATAATTAAAAAAAAAAACAATATAAGAAGCAGCGGCAGCTTTTGGTTCTTCTCTGATAGTTACATATAAAAGTAAGTTGAATGTTGTTCACTTAGAATAAGGACTGGTAAGATAACATTTAGTTATATTATAGTTATATAACATTAAGTTTATATCTGGTCTGATCGACACAATTCAACAACATCCTAAGAATGAGTAAAGGAGTAATTAGAGAACTAGTGGTTTTTCTTTTTTGGACCAAATTTGACCACATGAACGTCTACACCACAAAAGCAATGCAATCAAATGTTTGTTTAACATCTGTAAATGGACATAAGTGGACAAGCTCACAAACTATTTCAGACCCCATTTTACACCTTTATTTAGTGGTGTTCATTCGTGAATATTCATTCATTCATTCATTCATTTTCTTTTCGGCTTAGTCCCTTTATTAATCCGGGGTCGCCACAGCGGAATGAACCGCCAACTTATCCAGCATTTGTTTTACGCAGCGGATGCCCTTCCAGCCACAACCCATCTCTGGGAAACACATCCACACATTGTCATTCACACACATACACTACGGACAATTTAGCTTACCCAATTCACCTATACCGCATGTCTTTGGACTGTGGGGGAAACCGGACCACCACGCAACCACGGGGAGAACATGCAAACTCCACACAGAAATGCCAACTGGCCCAGCCGGGGATCGAACCAGCGACCTTCTTGCTGTGAGGCGAACGTGCTAACCACTCGGCCACCGTGGCGCCCTCATTCGTGATTAGATAGACAAAAACGCAAGCTAATAGGCCTAGTTTTGGATACGGCCTATTGGTAGCTGTGTTTACTCCACTATACTGTGCATTCTCACTATATTCTCACTATACTGTTTCCATTTAAAACAATAAGTAAACAATGGCATTCACTGTTAAAAAAATGGTGTAAAATTTACAGTATTACTGGCAATTTTTATTGCCAGTAATACTGTAAAAGGTACAAGTGCACTGTAAATTAAGAATTACAATTGTGCTTTAAAACTGAGTTTAAATTTTACCAGTAATACTGTAAAAATTTCCAGTAATACTGTAATTTTTACAAGGGTACTGTAAATTAATAATTACAATTGTGCTATAGTTTATAGTTAATTTACAGTGTCCTTTTACAGCAGTTTTTACAGTGTAGTTTTTATTGATATTCTCATAAAACTGCAGAAAGCATATGGAACATTATGTTTGTGATCTGATTATAACGTGCTTATGTTTTTTTGTGTATCTTATATACATTTTTGTGCCTTGTTACCCCACTAAGCCATATTTAAAGCTTGTTGCACTTCCACATGCTGAATGGATGTGACTGACTGAAATGGGAACAGGCTTATGAACGTGAAAATATTATAATGATTTGGTATATTAAGAGACGGCATTTAATATATATATTTTTTACAGTTTATTAATAGTATTTTGGTTGTAAATGTGTTGATATTAGACAACAGAGCAGAAGCAGGAAGTAGAATGATGTGTGGTTTTGTGAATGTGTGTGTAGTGGCAGAACTGAAGTCATCAGAGTGACAGTAATAATCTCCAGCTGCACTGACTCTCTCCGGAGGGATAATCTGGGTCAGTCTGTGAGGGAGGGACACTGTATATCTAGGGGGTGAGGGAGATTACAGGGGCTTATGAAATGCATTATCTAATACTTGCTTTTGTATGCCATATTTATAAGTATCTGCTGTCCAACCAGCATGCAGAAATGTTTGTATAGTGCTCAACGAAATTGAGTACACCCCATTTTAAAAATGAATAGTTTCATCCATTTCTCAGTGAATATAAGCAACGTATTTTGGTTCATTTAAACAAAAAAAGATTTTTTAAACAGATGTATTTATTAAAATAATATTTTAGTCACCAAACATATTTAGAAATTGAAAGATTATACAATTAAATTCAAGCAAAATATTGCAAAAAAACAAAACAAAAAGAAATTACAACCTACAAAATTTTTACGAAATCTTTTTTTTTTTTTTTTTTGCTTCTCTTGATTTTTTCTTTTTTTTAAATTTGTATTTAATATTTTTCTATAAGATAAATTTGGGTTTACTCGTTTTTGGACTGTTATTGTAAGTTATTTTGTTAGATAAGCTCCAGATTTGGCTTCAGTATTGATTAATCTAATGTATATGCACAAATATAATATTATAGAGCTTCCTATTACAAATATAAATTTTTAATTTAAATTTGTGAAGGGTGTACTTATCAGTAGCGGCGCAAGCTTAACTGGCGCTCTGGGCAAACGGCGGTCATGCTGCCCTTTGGCAGACGAAACTGAAAACAAAGAAAGTGAAGAAAGTAAAGAGGGGGGTGAGTGGAAATAAGTCTCCATACTGCCCCTAGCAAGATGCCACCCTGGGCGACCACCCATATTGCCCATGCCTAAATCCGCCACTGGTACTTATATATGCTGTGTACTGTATGTACACTGTTAACATTTTTTTTGTAAATTACACAGTATTTAACTGTATATTTTACTGTAGGACAGTTAGGCAGTATGCTGCTGTAACCTTTTAAGTCTCAATATGAAAATTGAGAAAGTTATACAATACTGTAAATACACATACAGCAAGGTAAATGGTGCTGTAAATCTAAATACAGTATTCTTGCTGTAATTGATTTACTGCTGACAGTAAGTTACTGTAAATTCTACAAGAAATTGTTAACAGTGTAAGCTTGACAATATAATTATGACAATATTCTGTAAAAATAAAGATGAGTTTCTTTAGTCAGCAATGTTTTTTTTAATAACTCCTAATGCATGATTGAAACTGGGTCAATGACTGGGTCAAAGTAATGTTCAAGAAAAAACTAAATATGTTAATTTAAATACATGTGCTTAGAAATGAACTTTTTTATATATAGTTTTAATCATAATTTACAGTATATTAGCAAAGTCCACTTGAGTTTTAGTTACAGTATACATTAACAAAACCACTTCATTTTTAAAGTTTAAGAAATAATAGAATACAAGGTTTGGTTGAAAATAAGTTTCTTAATTTTGATATTAAAGCAGTAATTTATTTTATTTTTGAGCCCACATGCAGTGTCACTTGGCCCACAGTCAGTCGGCGAGTAAATGAAAATAATGAATAAAAACACATGGGCCTATGCGTAAAGACATATACTGTAATGCTGTACAGTAATGTGTAATTAGTTTCGGTTGTCTCCATTTTTAATAGTTTCGTGAAGATGCGATGGTGTGTTTTGTCTGTCTGATACCCTCTGAACTGGGCGGGTTGTGTGACATTTGATTCTGTGAACGTTCTGGAGGTGGGGTTTGCGTGCCGCGCTGTGAGCTATTGGCCCGACAGTGGAAATGCGACATGATTTCAGCTCCGCTGCTCAAGCTCCTGGGCTGTTGGCATGGCCCGACCCGATAATAACCCTGGATTGCACTGGCCCGACAGTGGAAATTCTGCTACTGTAAAGACTCTTGTGTCATTAAGCTAAAGGTCAAATGGTCATCCAGAATGTTTTTTTATTTACTTATTTGTTTATTTTTTTGTTTTTATAATCAATTACATTTTGGTCAATACAATACATTTTGTTTTGTTTTTTCCCCTTAAATTCTTAAAAAAACGTAATATATATGTTTAGTTCCCTATATGTGTGAATTATTTATTTTTAATGTATCTTTAAATAATAATAATAAAAGTATCAGTGACCCAGCTGTTAAAATAAACCAGATGTATCGATTTAGCTATTGAAATAAATGTCCCAACACTGTGAGGCCACACTGTGTGAATGTGTGTGAGAAAAAGTGCAGTTTAGTGTCTGTGAATGTCACATGAGACACACAGAATGAATGGACTGTGGGAACAAGGATTAGTGAATTTGGGACAAGTGTGTTTGCAAAGTCATTACACAAGGTGAGGTGTGACGGCAAACAAAACTGAAACATCATAAAATAGATGCATTTTGTAAGTTATATAATGTAATGTAATCATATTGACATTACAAGACACTTATCTGCTCTTATGTTTCAGTTTTTTTTCCCGACACCCCACCCCTTGTAATGCCTCTTTGCAAACACATTTCTCCCAAATTCTCTACCCTGTTCCCA
>CAIGQQ010037819.1:2883219-2919546 GCA_903798035.1 Danio albolineatus | reverse complement strand
TATATATATATATATATATATATATATATATATGAAACACTTAATACAGAAATACTTAATTCACATTAATGTTATAAAAAGTTAACATTATTATAACATTATTTTGGACTGAGTATATACTGAAACAATTGAATATACAGCTGTACTGTATTCCAAAACAAATATTTATGAGGCGCAGAAATGTAGAATAATAGTAGAATGAGGTTAGTGTCGGTTTAGGGAGTGTGTTTGTGACCCAGACTGCAAAATAAATGCGCGTGTGTAAAAATAGTAATGTTTGAGTATATTCACGTGATCTGTTTAGTCAAATTACAGCCCGTCGAGTGTATGTGTGTGTTTGAGTGTGGTGCATGATGAGGAAGGGAGATTTGAGTGCATCCACATGATCACTTAACATAATCAACTTTAAAACAGACCCAATATTTTCTGCCTAACAACCAGTGATTGTCAGTATTACAAAAAAAAAAAACAGCAGAAACCATGCAAGTATTTTGTTTTTGGCAGTAATTATAATCTATATTATCTGTCTACAGCAACAGAGACTCGCACTTTAGATTAATATACCATCGTTTCTGTGCATTTCAGTGTTTGGACTAAACAAATAAAGAAAAGTTTTCTCAAAATATGCTGAAGTGACAAACTTACATCACTGTTTGAAAGATAAACAGCAGCTTCTCTTAAAGGTTTCAGCTTTCACAGAGCAGCAAACGTGGATCCACCCGGCTCTATGCAAACACCATAAAACCTGAGGGACGTTCTGCCAACGAAATATGGTGCACTTCACTTATTGTCATAAATAATTTACGTACAAGACAGCAGTGTAAATGTAGCTAAACACAATGGATATTGTGTATAAAAGAGAAAGCAAATGGCCTGTATTTATGATTAGGATGGTGAAAAGAAAGCCATCATTGCTGTACATACAATACAATGACTTAAATGTCTTTAAATGAATATCTAAGCTTCAGTTTTTAAGATCAATGGATGGCATTTGTGGCATAATGTTGATGGCAGCGTTTATGAAGCTAAATTTATTAAATTAAATAAATTAAATTTGATTAGGTATGGGTTTGAGTAAAGGTTTTAGATTTGTTTTATTCTATAAAGGTCTAATGATATCACTTCCGGGTTTCAATAAAAAATATTGTCATTTACGGCATTTGTTTTATATGGGATTTTTTTTTATCTTTTATAATGAAGAACTTTTGTGCGAAAGTTGAGTTTTCCATGACACTTTTTGCAAGTTTGGAGCACAGATGTGCAGACTTCCTTCATTTTTATTTTCAATTGGTCAGAATAACAAATGACTTCAGTTGTTGTAATTGGAAAGAAGGGTTATTCTACCAAATACTAAAATTTTAGCAGTTCAGAACTTAAAACATTAGTATTGTGCTGTCTAAAAATTAATATTAACATGCAAAAATGTTCAAAATCACTTTTTTAAATCTGAAAAAACGACTAATATAATGACTAATTCTAAAACTAAGCACTTTCAGTAATAAGTGCACAGCAAAAAATGCTTAACTTACTTAATTTTTTAATACTTTTGTCATTTCGAGTCCAAATGTCTAAAAATTCTTAAATTAAGAGACATTTTCTAGACAAGCAAAACATATTGTCTTGTTTAACCCTTTCACTCGCGAGTTTTAAATACTCATGCGTGAGTTTTTTGATGACAATTACTTAGAATCCATTGCATTCTAAAGTTCCGATGATGGCACGTCAAGTTTATCATGTTACCCACCAGCCCCAATGATCTGTGTATATCGTAATTTTTTCTTTTTGCCCTTTTCTGTAAATATTGACAAATGTTCTAATCATTTTGTGAAATTTCGGATACTGTGATTGTGATATATGTGATAGAACATATATTCTGTCTTTTAAACAGCTTAATAATGATCATATTATTTTTTATATGACAGGTAATGGGTGCTGCCTATTAAAGCTGAGAATACTCACATCAATATAGCATCAATTTCATCACACTGTACAACAAATGAAATTTTTACATTACTGTGAGGGCTGGGTTTAGGGTTGAGGTGGGAGTAGATACTAACAAAATACAATGAATGTGTAATTGAATAAATAATATAAATACTTCACGTTAATTTCCGATTGCAGCTGTATCCCTTCTAGCAACAACCGCAGGAGCTGCTGGATTTACGTCATGTTTATTTACTGTTTTCTTCTGAAATACATGAAGGTAGGTAAGCAACTGTTTATTAGGGAGAGAAATAGAGAACATATTCTAGTATCATAACAGTGTGTATCTTAAATAAACAAAGCACATCGTCCAGCTATATTCAAAAATAATTATTATCTCCATAGACATCCGCATGTATTTTACAAACCTTAAATGGTATGTTTTGCTTGTAGTTATGTGTATTTGAATGTCTGAAACCTAAAATAAATGTTATTTGTTTGAAAGCCTGGATAAATTAGGATTTATGACAAGCGCTGCGCACCGCTTTCTGTGCCTCAGCGTGCGCCATCAGATTTGAATTTGAGCAGTTGATGACATGTGCTCTGAATGTTCTAATCACACCGGTGTGACCGTATGCTTTTTTTTTCTTAAAGCAAGCAAATAATCTGCCAATGGGGCAGCCAAAGTAATCTAATGTCAAAATGAAAAACAAGATTTTATTTTGCTTACCCCACTGGTAGGTTATTTTACTTGTTTATTTATTATTTTGCTTGTTTTAAGGTAAAACTCACTGTTGATTTAAGAACTTTTAGATATTTGGACTAGAAACAAGACCAAACATATAAGCAAGAAAAGCTATTTTTGCAACGTGATTGGGGCCATTCAGTAAAATCTGTAAAATACTGAATGTTTTAAAAGCATGAAACCAAAACATAATATGTGTGCTAACATTATTATTCTGTAAAACATTTTTTTGCAACTGCTATCCTTCAAAAAATTGCTCCATTCACTTCTGTTGTAAGCATCTCTCACACTTTTTATTTAGTTATTTATTTATTTACCAAATTTAAAGGCACCTGTATGGACAACATTACGCCACAAATGTTCCCAACTGAGCTTAACTTGAAACCAGAATGCTCCTTCAATCCATCTTGTTGATGAACAGCTTAACTTAAAATGCTGTCAGCAAAAACTGACTAGAAAGAAAAGCAAGTATAAGAGACCAGGCAGGCATGCAGGTGTACTGTAAACACACCTCAGCGTGATCAGATCATCTGCTGGCAGGTGGATTGTCAAGGGTTGAAGTGTGTGTGCTGTGAGTGTGTCCTTCAGGCTGGACGTTCTGGACCGTCTCCACTAGGCTGCCGCTGGGAAGAACCACGTAACGCGCTGCCACGTCCTGCCCCTGCTGTTCCCGTAAACCCTCCTTACTGTGCCAGATGCCGTACCCGAAATACACCAGGAGGCCTGCGACAGAGTAAAGATAACAAATTTGTATATGCGACTAGGCTGGTTTAATGGTTTGTTGCAGTGCTGACAGGAACTGAAGATAATTGAGTTTGGACTGATCTTCTTTTCCAATTAATGCTGACAGGAGCTGATCCGTCACTTTAAGTGCTTTTAAACAAAGAAGCAGCTATCGTTTAGCGATTAGCTTTGGTTGAAAATTAACAAAACAATGTCTAAACCTTCAATCTACAAGCATTTTAAATGTACAACTTGTTTCTTCATTAAAATATGATAATGTTTAACTTTTTATAAACCTGTCAGAGTAACAGCGTGTACATTTACAAAGGATAGTTCACCCATAAATGAAAACTTACTCATTATTTACCCACCCTCAAGTGGTTCCAAACCTTTTTCTTTCATGAGTTTCTTTCCTCTGTTGAACACAAATGAAGCTATTTAATGAAAGGTGAAAACATGTAACCATTGACATCCAATGTATTAAAAACTAATACTAATGGAAGAAAATGGTTATAGGTTCCAGCTTTCTTGAAAATATCTTATTGTGTTCAACAGGAGAAAGAAAAATCAAACAGGTTTGAAGGTTAGTAAATGATGACAGAATATTCAGTTTTGGATGAACTATTTATTTAGGTCAGGGGTGCCCAAACTTTTTCTTATGAAGGGCCCAAAACCAAACTTGATTGAGTCTGTTGGGCCAAAAGTAAATATAGTCGCCATGGGTATTTTCCCAATTTGTTTAATTATATATTTTTAAAAAAGACTAGAAAACATTACATTATATTAACTAATACAGTATTTTATTTCTAATAAAATATTATTTTATTAATATTATTATTTCTTAATATTTATTTTATTTGTATTATTATTATTATTTTATATTTTATAATGAACTTAAAAACAAAGTAAAAACAAAGCAATCTAATTTATAACAGAATTACACTGTTTTTTGCCTTGATTTGATCACAGATGTCTTCTGCATAGTCCTCTGTCCATCGACTGACAGTATTTACCTTTTTTATAATATCAGTTTTATTTACATTTCATTGAAATATTTAATTTCAGTTTGCTTTTTATATAGCTATAAAACCAATAAAGCAATAAAGGTTACATCAAATTATAGATTACAATCTCTGTGGTAAAGGCATATGCCCCAACCCTCTCCATCATATTCACCAATCATGGTGGGCCAAACAAAAGGTTACAGTGGGCAAATTTTGGCCCACGAGCCCTACTTTGGGCATCTCTGATTTAGGCTAGCCGAGAAGAGGAAAATGTGCCATTACCAATTGATTACTTTTATTGTTCTCGTATGTAACAAAAAAAAAGCATCTGTTAAAAAGGAATTGTTTATTTGCGATTGAATTTCATTAGATTTCATTAATTAGATTATGCTTCTCTGTTTTGTTGGTTAGTTCCTTTGCTGTTATACTTTAGTAATACTTCATGTAATTCAATAAAACTAGTTAAAAAACAAAAAAAGAAATGAAAAGTGATTAATTTTTACCTATAGCGACCCAGACGGTGAACCGAATCCAGGTGAGAGGACTTAACTTCAACATGAGGAATACATTCAGAAGGATGCTGAAGCCAGGAACAAATGGCACCAGAGGAACCTGAAGGAGAAAATACAAACCACTGATCTCAAATATGACTAATTTATGCGACTCGACATAATATGTTCTCACAGTCTAAGAAGTGGTTTATTTTGTAATTCTTTTACTTACAAAATTATATAATTACAACATGGGGTATATAAAAAAACCCCTGAATGAAAAATTGGTCATCCAATGAAAATGCTTTCATCCTTCCACTGTGCATGTATATTAAGACATAAGGCTTCATTTCTGTATGCCATTTATTTACTTTCTGGTTCTACTATGTCCTCCACCATTTTAGCTGACTTGGTGACATTACTAAAAATGAATCAGTTTTCGAAAGCCTCTATTTTTAGAGTTTTCAAATTAATCCACTTTAAATAAGAAATGTCTTGCCTAAAAATGCGGTTTCAGTGTGGACAGACAGAAGGCCAAAATGGAGAGAAAAATATGTTTGTTTTTTTATTTATTTATTTATTTAATGAAAATGTGTTAGTATAGACATAGCCTTGGTTATAAAATGCTATCAAGCTGTCAGAGTGACATCATCAGGGAATGACTGGTATTTCATAGTGGAAACATATGGATTATGGTTTAAGATAACCAAAACAACCTTTTTTTTTCAGTGAATTAACTTGGATTAATTGTTCACATTAAATTGTTCACCTATTATACAAAAATCAAGTTTACACAGGGTATAAACACAATTGTGTGGCAACAGTCTGTAAATATAACCAGTTTCTAATGGTAAAAATTCATCAAAAATCAGAGGGGAAAGCCCCACCCTCTACTGATGACCTCTCTTTATAATTAGCATAGAATGTTAGTCTTGTTTTTGAATCTGCCACTATGCTGACACATTGGCGCTTATAGCTCCGCCCAGTGTTGAAAAGAAGGCTGAGAGCACAATCTCATTTGAATTTAAAGCGAAAGTCACCAACATGGCACAATTAGGATCAACGCCTAAAAGGGTCATAAAATATTACTTGTGCTGTATTTTAAGCTGAAACTTCACATAAACATTCTATAGACATTTATTCATTTTCTTTTCGGCTTAGACCCTTTAATAATCTGGGGTCGCCACAACGGAATGAACCGTCAACTTATCCAGCATATGTTTTACGCAGCGGATGCCCTTCCAGCTACAACCCATCTCTGGGAAACATCCATAAACACTCATTCACATTTATACACAACGGACAATTTAGCCTTCCCAATTCACCTATACTGTACCGCATATCTTTGGACTGTGGGGGAAACCAGAGCACCTGGAGGAAACCCACGTCAACACTGGGAGAACATGCAAACTCCACACAGAAATGCCAACTGACCCAGCCAAGGCTGGAATCAGCGACCTTCTTGCTGTGAGGCTACAGCACTACCTACTGCGCCACTGTGTCGCCCCCCATTCTATAGACATTAGAGGTCCCCTTTAAGATGTGACAATGTGCGCTAGTAAAATAGGCTACCTAGATTTTGATTTAATGCCGACTTTAAGCAATAAAAGGTTACAACCAACTAATAAGCAACCAACTTTTCCATTATTTGAACATTTGAGAATGAAACTCTGATCCTGTCGTATTTTTAACTCACCTGAAAAGTCTTAAGGTTGGGCTGCTGTTCATGGACCCAGATGAGAGCCAGACTGAGCAGGAAGACGACACTGAAGATGACCAGCAGCAGGGTGAAGCTCCACACAGGCAGATGCAGCTGGTTATTCCCAAAAACCAACACAGCACTGAGAGAGACTCCGCTGACCATCAGAGCGAGCACAGAAAATGCCACCACTTCACCGGGCTCACAGTCGCCCAGTATCCGACCCAAATACGGCTCCCAGCGAGCCTTCAGCATCCCAGGAGCCCTTTTCTCCTTCACTGCCTTTTGCCTCTCCACCAGCTGAAGTTTATCAGAGAAAGACTCATACTCCTTTAGCTCGCCACCATCCTGTGCAAAGGTCTGGGCTTCATTTGCTGCCACAGATAGATCCATCTGCTGCCCTGACTGGTTTCCTGAAGGTGTGGATGAAGCATCGGTCTTGACTCCACCTGCTCCTGAACTCCCGCTGCTTTTATCCGGTTGGAAGCGGAGCACTATGACACTGGCTGCTACAAAAGTGTAAGCCAGCAGAGTGCCTATAGAGAGGAACTGGACAAGTGCTTCTAGATCAAAGATGAGGGCAAGGATAGCCATAAGGCTGCCAAATACAAGGATGGCGATCACTGGGACTTTGGTAACAGGGTTGACACGGGAAAACACTGAGAAGAAGAGGCCATCCTCTGCCATGGCGTACACGATCCGCGGGAGAGAGAAAAGATTGCTGAGCAACACAGTGTTCATGGCTAGATAAAGGAGAGTTGTTTTAATTAGTCAACAGTGGAAATAGTGTAACATTTTTATAGACTTCATTTTTATGTAACCACAATTCTTTATTTATTTCAAGATAACAATATTAGAGATTACTATAATTCTGGGTCAACTCAAACAAAGTTACCCAACTAAAAATTCAGATTTGTATATTTTTTAAATCCCGCGATTTAAAGCAGAAGATGAAGAAGAAGGAATCTAAAATATTAAGTATCATCGATGTACATTTACTAATGGAATATTTTCTTAGAAAAATTGAATGCATCATATGCTAATAATGAAAACATGAGAGAATGGGAAAAATCTTGTATTTTTCTGAAGTTTGCAAATGCATGTCTGCTAAACTATTTTTAAAATGTTTTACAGGCCCTTTATGGTTTATTTCCAGAAATAGTTTTCACTTTAACAAATTAACTACTCACTCATGAAGTGGTGTTCCAGAGTGTAATTTTAAGGCTTGGTTGTGTTTATAAGATGCAATGCAATGTGAGCTTATGCTTAATTTGTAGAAAATCATCGTATTTTTTTCATATATTTTACTTTGATTATATACATACTCTGCTAACATGAAAATGACTGTTATATTCCCTAGTTCCTCCGAAAGGCCCGCCCTCAAGAGGCTCTGATTGGTCAGCTAACATAATGTGCTGTGATTCGCGGATCAGCTCCACATCACCAGGAAAAGCGTCACACACCCCTACAAGCATGCACTTTTGCGCAGTGTAAATACTGTCAGTCAGAGTAGCTGTCAGTGTCAGTATTCATTCATTCATTCATTTTCTTGTCAGCTTAGTCCCTTTATTAATCTGGGGTCGCCACAGCGGAATCAACCGCCTACTTATCCAGCATATTTTTTACACAGCGGATGTCCTTCCAGCCGCAACCCATCTCTGGGAAACATCCATACACACACATTCACACTCATACACTATGGACAATTTAGCCTACCCAATTCACCTATACCACATGTCTTTGGACTTGTGGGGGAAACCGGAGCACCCAGAGGAAACCCACGCAACCACGGGGAGAACATGCAAACTCCACACAGAAATGCCAACTGACCCAGCCGAGGCTCGAACCAGCGACCTTCTTGCTGTGAGGCGAACGTGCTACTCACTATAACACCATGGCGCCGTGTCAATATTCAACAAAACATTATTGTGTGCGCCTCCTACTCCATTCAGTATGTAGTGACCAGTGCATCGAGCAAACCATGTAGGCAAACCCACAAGAGGAGGTGATGGAAAGTTGTATCAAAATCTGACTCCCCTTCGTCTGCACACGCATCACGCAGTGCTTGCAGTTAGACTCACATCGCTTTATCATGACACTTTTATTGATAATTTTGTCCACAATTGACAGCAAGAACAAACATAGAAGAATTGTCTAGCAGCATCTAATTATGTTCAAAAGACTTTGAAATGCCAAATGGGATGAATTTATACCCCATTTCGAAAGTAAAACATACTCTAACATTAAGTGCAGTGTGTGGGAGAGACGGGGCGGTTTTCCAATGAGACCTGGTTATGTTGTGGTTCTGTGATTGCTGGTGTTGGTTGCTTTATAGTTAAAAATTGTGATAGTTAAAGTAACTAGGTTAATTTGGATTAAAATAAATTAAAATTAAATAAATATTAATCTAATATTTTGGGCATTTTTGTGCATTTTGGCAGGTTTTGTACAGCTTTTGGGTTGGAAAAAGTCAGCTATCTGGCAACACTGGTAGATGTTAGCCGTAACAGTTTGTGCCTGAATCAGACCGAAAATGACACGGAGGACACAGCGGAACCTCATGCTTGCTCTTTAAAATAAAACCTGACAAGTATCTTTCATATATATTCGGATTATAAGCATGTGTAAGTAATATGAAATGTTCACATATCTTTTGCGAGTTTGTTATCTGAAATGTAGAATGCAGGGAAAGTGGCCGCATAGAGAGACACTGCAGCGCTGCTAAAGATTGTGGCTGTTTACAGCGATTTGATGAATAAATATGAATTTGTAGCTAAATTGTTAGTGGTGCCAAACAGCATTTCCCATTGTTTACATCCTTGCTACAACATACCATTAACGCTAGGCATGTATTAGATCAACTTTAACAAATAATACTTACAGGTTGTGGCTCACAATCCACAGCTTCTTCTAATATGGTTAGAGCTACTACTTTGAGGAGTTTTTAGCAGAATCCTGTACTGAACTGGGAGAGATTCTGGAACCTGTGCTTTGTCAAATGATAGAGCTATACATTTTAAATAATTATCTGAAACATAATTAAAATTAAACTGTAGATTTATTTTTTATAGTGCCCAAACTTCATTCATTGTAGGCTTTGCTAAGCTAACTCTGTAAAAGCCAATGTCTCCCTTTGCATTGAACTGAGCATACACATTCAGAGATGTTGTTTATGTTCACACAGCTACATTACACATCAACTAAAATGTAAAATACGATATTGTAGTGGACCGCCCCTTTAATGGGTTCTTTCTGTCACTCATTTGGCATATACATAGCTAATATTGTTTTCTTGCAAAGAAGAATGTCTGAAGAACAAATAATGCTAAAACTAGATTTATCATATTTTTGTTTATTCATTCATTCACTCTTTCATTCATTCATTCATTCATTCCTAGAAGGATAACCCTGAATTTTCAACAACAACCATTACTGTCTTTATCATAAGCATCATTATCATCAATCATTCTAAAATGCTGACTTAGAACTCAAGCAACAATTCTTATTATCCACGTTAAAAGGCTTATAAGAATTAATCATAAAAAAGATCAAGATTAATTGAAACAAATATTTGAAGATATTATATAGGTCTTTGCTACTTTTAATAAAAGTGGCACACAACCTTATCAACACTAAAATGCAATTATTCTTTTTAGATTTATTAAAATTTTATTTCATTTTGTATCAGAATCGTGAAATGACCACACAAGCCATGATGGAAACATATTCCAAAAAATGTTGATAAATTCATTTGCTCATTTAATTTAATGGTGTCGCCACTATCTCTTTATGAATTTTAAAAGGGTCACGAAACACCAAAACACATTTTTGGAGCTGTTGACAGTCATAAATTTGTCCGGTGCTGCTTTAAACACTATTAGAACACATATATTTCGCTAAAACCAGTGAAAATTGGTAATTTTTGCGTTATTTTGCAAATTCGTTCTTCCGGTTTGAAACTAATTTTTGAAGCTGCGTTATGCCGATGAGATCCATGCGTGTATTCCAGCGTGGAGAGTGGACGTCTGTACCGGCCAGTGCTTCATGACGTCTCTGAAAGTGCGGCATTAATTCAGGAAAAAGACTTGGTTCAAACCAATCAGCACGCTCTATTGTGTATGCGGCGCCACTTCATTAATTAAAGTGGCCGCATAGAGAGATACTGCAGCGCTGCTGAAGATTGTGGCTGTTTACAGCGATTTGATGAATAAATATGAATTTGTAGCTAAATTGTTAGTGGTGCCAAACAGCATTTCCCGTTGTTTACATCCTTGCTACAACATACCATTAACGCTAGGCATGTAATAGATCAATTTTGCAAATTCGTTCTTCCGGTTTGAAACTAATTTTTTAAGCTGCGTTATGCCGATGAGATCCATGCGTGTATTCCAGCGTGGAGAGTGGACGTCTGTACCGGCCAGTGCTTCGTGACGTCTCTGAGTGTGCGGCATTAATTCAGGAGAAAGACTTGGTTCAAACCAATCAGCGCGCTCTATTGTGTATGCGGCGGCACTTCATTAATATGCACGAGATCTTCGAAGACTGTTTGTACCTGTTGCAGTGTTCAGATGGCAGAGAGGCGCCACGTTATGTTGCCAAAACAAGTAGAAGAAGAAGAATTGTTTGGAGACACAGGTCGCCAGTGTTGTGTTTATGTGCTGCAATGAAGGTTTTGTTTACATTTCCCGCTATGAGAGCGCAGCTGGACTCCCACGCGCACGCAGCAGACATGCGTTTGCAAGGAACTTTTTTTTTTTCACCCGAGAGCTTTTCTCATCTGTAAATGATGAAATCCGGATTTGCCGCTCGTCTCCTTTTAAAACAGACGCCGCTCCAGTTCATATTGATTGTCCTGTCTCTACAGATTTGGTAAACGGTCTGTTTTTGTTTATTCAGATGACAAAGTTAGTTTGTATCATCAGCAGTACTCTTTCAGTGTTTACAGACAGACCTTAGTCAAAATTATTAGAACTGTTACTGAGTTTACAGCACGTTAATTTCACTACAATATTATAGACTGAAAGAATTGCTGTAAATGTTGCTTTCCGAGTGTAAACATGTAAACACCGCAGTCAAACAATTACTTTCGTGTAGAATTTTCACCGCATTTTGTGACAGGATAGTGTATACACACACGGCTTTCTGACGCTACCTACCGAGTGCATCTAAGTTACCGAAATATGCTGATTTTTTGTATTTCTCTCTTACACCGCGGTATTAAGCTCTCCATTAAAACTGCTCTCTTAGCAGTTTCTCACATCTTGTTTGTTACGGGGGACATGGAGGAAATGTTCCTGAATAAAAGTAAAAGTGCCAAACTGATGTTAAAGTCGACAAATTAATAAATTTGGCAAATAATTGGATGACTGATGTCAATGTAAACAATCACTGTCTTTCTCCCCCTGCGCCTGTGTTTGTGTGTTGCCTGATTGAAAATCAGCACTTGCCCAAATGGAAACTCCCATTTTTATGCAAAACCTTCCCTCTTTCCCTCCCCTGACACTCCCACATAAACAAAGCTGGACACATCCACTTTCCTGAGCTTTTCCAGACTACAGGTGTGAAAACACCCTGCTGAGAGAGGGGGGTTTTGTGGCCCTTGAAGTAAATATTGCATGAAATAAGTGACTATTAAAAGTAAATTTGTTTACATCATTTGCTGTGATTTAATGCAAGTAGTATTACATCAACCAACCACTTCTGTAAATATCAACACTGTCCATTAAAAGATTATATGTTATAATCATTAAGTCATACTCACCACATATGGATCCCACAGCCACGATAAACCCAGCCCAGCTATAACCACGTCTGAAGAATGCATCCGAGAGAGCGGAGTTTGGGTCAAGTGTGTGCCATGGAACCATCAATGTAAGAACTGTAGACACCAGGACATAAGCGGTGGCTGCAAGACCCAATGAGATGGCAGTTGCTGCAGGAATGGCCCTCTGAGGATTACTGGCCTCCTCGCTGGAAGCTGCTATTACGTCAAAGCCAACAAAAGCATAGAAACATGTTGCAGTTCCCGCCATGATACCCGAAAGCCCAAACGGGGCAAAGCCTCCCTCCTGAGCACTCCAGTTGGCAGGATCGGCCAATATAAAGCCAAACACCAAAATAAACACAATGACTGCCATACTGATGGCCGAAAATATGTGGTTAAGCCAAGATGAGACACGAACACCAAATGAAATGAAAAAGGAAGCCACTAGGAGGATTGCAGCCGCTAAGAGGTCTGGGTAATGAGCAAGAAAGGGTACATCCCAGCGCATCACATGACTTTCTGTGAAGTTCTGGATGCGGTGATTGAAAATAGAGTCCAGATAGCCACTCCATGCACGAGCTACCGCCGCTCCACCAATCATATACTCCAAAATGACATTCCAGCCAATCAGGAAAGCCCAGATTTCGCCAACAGAGACATATGTGAACATGTAGGCAGAGCCTGTCTTTGGTACACGAGCGCCAAATTCAGCATAGCACAGCGCTGCCATCAGTGACGCTACTCCTGCTATGAGGAAAGATATCACTACTGCGGGTCCTGCAGTGTCTTTTGCAACAGTTCCTGTGAGAACATACAGGCCTGAACCCACCATTCCACCTACACCAAGCAGAGCAAGGTCCACTGTGTTCAGACAGCGTTTCAGTGAAGTTGCCATTACATCGTCCTCCAGGGTCTTCAGCCTGTTCAGCTTCTGACAGAACCTCATCACTGGAGAGCAGCCGGAAACACATGATGCCATCTTGACAGAGAACAAATACTTGGTGGAGGAGATTATGTGAAAAACTGCAAGGTCACACCTGCTCCATAGTGTTCAGAATCAAACAGGCCCAACAAACCTAAAACCAAAAAAATAAATAAAAGTAAACAGAGTTAAATCAAATCAATGTACTGAAAACCATAGTAAGAAATAGAAGTTGGGTTTTTAAAATATGTTTAATTGTGCAAAAATGCTATTAGGGCAGTACGATATTGGAAAAATCTAACATTACGGGGTTTTTTTTTCTGTGATATTTATTGTGATATACTGTATCTGCAATTTCACCAAATAAGTTATAGTCATGCTAAATTTAAACGTTCACTTCTGGCCATTAGCAAACCATTAATTATGTTAGGGATGTAGAATAAGCAGAATATTTAGTTTATAAGTAATAATAAGCAGCCAATATTTCAATAACATGCATGCTATGATGCAATTAAATAATGCTAATTAAAGCATTGGTGCCTAAAGTGTTACCAAATGTATCAATTTAGATTGAGATGATTCTGTAGGGAAGTGAATAATGCATAAAATATTATATAAACTACAAATGATTGTAAATAATTACACTGCAAAGTCATTTTTTGTATAAATAATGCAATAAATGTATTCTTTATTAAACTTTGTGCCTGAATACTTTAATCTCTCTCAGGCCTTTTCACTTTATCGTGCTGAAACTCTGCAGTGAAAAAACTGTTTTTTGCTCAAATGAAATCCTAACTAAACATTACACATCTATGCGATGTCACTATTCAGAACGCTTACATTGCGATAATCGATGCTAAAAAGATATACTTTTTCTGTGCAGCCTTAAATGCTATCATTTTAACTTGCTTTTTGCTTTGTTATTGTATTTCAGGTAGGGCAGCACGATATTGAAAAAATCTGACATTGCGATATTTTGTTTTCTGCAATGTATAGCGATATGAATAAAATTTCACCAGATATATGAATGGCTTTGTTTGTTTGTTTTAAAAGTTTGTTTGAAACGTGTGTTTTAATTTCAGTTGTTTAATGTTGATTTTCAATAAATAATCATAGATAGTGTGTGTTTCCTTAAGTTACTTTAAAGTCAAGTAATGCTTCCTTCATTCAAAAATCTCTCACTTGTAATATGTGAGCATATTTACTGTACAAAAGCTGTCAGTGAACTATAAGGGCAAGAAATAAATAAACAAACAAAATAATCGTTCATCAATCATAATAGAGTTAAATTGTTTAATTATCAAGATTTTGATTTTACGCCAAATCGCCCAGCCCTACTTTGCGAATACACACACTGCGATATCGATGGTCAAGCGATATATTGTGCAGCCATAATTCCAGGTCTCTTTGAATCTGGTGATTGGTTCTCTCTTCAGTGGCTTAAAGCTCTGAATACATTGGATATACAGTAAAGAGTTCATAAATATAGCTGTGCAATGTGATAGTTTATATGGTATGAACAATACAAAAGACAAAACATGAATAACAGCATATTGTGAACATTGCAATCTTCAAAATACAATGTTTACATTTAGCATTGGATTTAGCAATATTTATATTGTTATTTTTATATTGGACCTGTAATCAATAGTTTTTGAGAAGTGTTTTATATTTTATATTTCTACATTGAAGTACTAAACAGAGAAATACAATCATATATAAATGAGTAAAATTCTGAGTATATAAAATGTAATACAATGTCTTTCAAACTTGGTCATTATAAACCATGAATTTATTGAATTTACAGATATATTACTATATTGCAATAGATATCACTATCAGGGTATGAGATGCCATATCATGACATGAGTTTTTTGTCATATCACAGAGCTCTACTAACTAAAACTCCAAAACTTGAACATTGTCTATAAAACTCTAAATCTAACATCAAGAAATCTAACAGAAGGCTGCATTATACTAGTCATCAGGTTTTACATGCATTTGTTGTGTTACGAAACTTTTGTAGTTCAATTATTTGCTTAACTAACTTGCAATATTCCATATTTACCCCTTTCTGAATAATATTGTTTGCTTTTATTTAGTGAATGAATAAATGATTTGACAGTTAAGCACCTTTAATATTATTATTTTACCTAAATATTGTTATATTTCATATTAACAAAATGAATTTTAAATTAAAAATATATTTTATTAAAGTGGGGTTCTGGCACTTATTAACGCAAGGTATTTGGAAGTTCTTAATAGAGCCTGATTTGTTTTTTATGATGATGCATATTATCAACAATATGTATTAATAACATAGTTCTCCCAATCACACATCTCTCCATTACAGTGCCACAAACACAAACTCACATGTGAGAAAAAGGTTTTGTTCATCAAAACGGTACATGTGTTTATCCTAGACACTGCAACCTAATTCCACACATCACACATTTTTCTTTTAAAAGATGTTAACATGTCCATGCATACATTAATTTGAAAAAGAATCTTGCATTTCAGACTGTGGTGAATATAGGCTGAGGCTGTGGAAGGTATTAACATTGTAAATAATTTTCAATTTCTTGCACAGAATTATCTTTTTTTTTTTCTTTTTTGTCTTTAGACATCTTTTGACTTGCCAACATGACAACAACTGTTAACTTCCATTATATGATTCAGGAAGGGCCCTCACCTCGTTTACTCTCTATAATGTACTACTGTAGACAGAACAGTCACATATTAATCTGTGTGTGAGTTACTTTTTGTTTGGTAAAATATTAGACGTACCTAAAATTTTATTGAATATACGCTAAATAAACCTGTTTTTATTTGATACGATTAACAAATACGTTGGTTATGTTAAGACAGGGCCTGGTTTAGGTTACAGCGCTGCCACTATGATGCTGCGGATGGCAGATGGTGATTCCCGTTAACATCATATCCGCTGCCTCTCCAGACCCACTGCTGGAGCCCTGCATGACGTCATATGCCATCATTGACTGAACATCACCATTATATGATCAAACAAATTTAAATACTTACATTTGATAAGAAATACAGAACTTGAACTACTTTAATCCATGAAACGCGACATGAAACATTTTGCTCGAGTATTTGAGACTGTCAAACAGCAAACGTTAAACTAGCTTATATATAAGAGCCAGCGATATCTTCTTTTTATCAGCGATGCTTTCCTGTCGTTTAATTAAGCGACACTGTGTCAGCTGTACGTTTTCATTTTCCTTTCATGCAAAAGCCTCAAGGTGTTTCAGCATCGTCACGACGACAGGTGAGAAACTGCCCCTGTCGTCCGTTTGGTTTAGGCGACAAAATGATGCATCAAAAGCATTTACATGAACATCCTTAAATAAAGATTAGTATGGATTTTACCTGTTTTTTACTCATCCGTTAATTCGTGTGTTCGATGTTGTAGAGCGTCATTGAACAGAGCGGAGGGTGGAGGAGAGAACAGGAGCTGCTTCCGCTCTTAAAGGTACAGCGCATCAATATATAGTGCCTCATTAATGTTTTAGCTGTTTTGTATCGTCCAATCACAAATTTATCAATCCTTCATGTGTCATTATTATTTGTATAACCACAGTTTTACTACAAATACCATGGTTAAACAATGACTACATTTATGTGCAAATAATGCAAGTATTTCCAATACAGAGTAAGAACTTAATCACAATGTTTACACGAGAGCAACAAAGCTTTCCAATCCTTCTTACATGCAATTACCATTATTCACTAAGAATTCAGGGATCCCCCCCCCCCACCCCCACTATATCAGTTATTTACATGCCTCACCATCAGCACAAATGATGAAAGAAAAGAGTAGGTGTTGCTGTTTTAATTAATTTGTCTATTTATGGTTGTATTCTGTGCATTAAGAAATAACATTATTAGAAATGAAATGTCAATGCCACTTCAGTTGAGCCTACATGCTTTTTTGTTGATGATTGGTGGCAGTGAGTTGTGTTCAAAAGAGTTTAGCAGTTCGAAGTGGAGGGAACGCTTCTAAATGTCACTGATATCCTTAGATCTGTGGGAACTTGTTTGTCTCCAAATGAGTAAAGTTACACAAATGTTTTCTGTTCATGCACCACTAGCGATGAGGATGCACAACAGTGTCAAACTACGCTGCTTGTATACGTCATGATTTTGCCTATAGTAGATGCAATCCTGGATTCTGTTGATCCTTGACATAATATTTGTTTGAAAATATAATCAATACCTGTCAATAAAGGGACTAAGCCAAAAAGAAAATGAATAAATGAATTATAAATTATCCCAGTTTAGCTATTATTATAAACTTCTATCTATCCGATCAAAAAAGAAAAAAAAAATGTGTAAATGGGCAGGATTGCGACCAGGTTTTCATTGTTGTGTAATCATGGTGATCATTTAATTGATCTTATTTGTAGTTATTCATTTATTCATTCATTCATTTTCTTTCCGGCTTATAGTCCCTTTATTAATCTGGGGTCGCCACAGCAGAATGAACCACCAACTTATCCAGCATATGTTTTATGCAGCGGATGCCCTTCCAGCTGCAACCCATCACTGGAAAGCATCCATACACACACACATACACTACAGACAATTTAGTTTACCCAATTTACCTATAACGCATGTAATTGGACTGTGGGGAACACCGGAGCACCCGGAGGAAACCCACGTGAACACGGGGAGAACATGCAAACTCCACACAGAAATGCCAACTGACCCAGCCGGGCCTCAAACCACCGACCTTCTTGCTGTGAGGCGATTGTAGTACCCACTATTTGCAGTTATTAAACATCTAAACTTTGTATAATATTGATAATTCTGCAGCACAGCTCAATGTGTATGATACAGTGTAAACCCCAACAGTCAAATTTATCAAATGAAATGAGTGTAGTTATCTCAAAATTTACTGGAAGCTAATTCTACTCGTTCGAAAAGAGTTTTGAACTCAGTGTTGAAGTTAAGGAGTTAATTAAGTGATTAAGTAAGTGTTGATGAACTACAGCTGACTTCAGTCACAGCCTTAAAATAAATAAAACACATTCAATCTTTTAAAAACTTAGCAGAAGATCATTAAACAACTCTACAAACAGCATTAACAGCATCACTAGTCTGCTTGACTTTCTTTCTGTCAGACTTCTACAAAAGAACTTTGGAAGATTCACTGGAAATAATCTTATTAGACATCACCACTGATGAGAACAGCAGTCCTTCTGGAAGATGAACTGTCACCCCAGCGTGAGGTCAAGATCAGTCTGAAGCAGGTTTCATTTAGGATGTCTCTGTACTTTACTGCATTTATTTTCTGCTCAATTCTGACCAGTCTTCCTGTTCCTGCCAATAATATCCAGATGCAGGTCTGCAGCATGATGCTGCCAACATGCTTCACTGTGGGTTTGGTTTTAGCCTGGTGGAGAGCATTGCCTGGTTGTCTCCAAACAAATCGCCTGGCAATCACTCCAGAGAATTTTGCTGCTTATGCTCTGAACATCCTTCAGATGCCTTTTGGCAAATTCCAAGCTAGGAGTGGCTTCTGTCTGGCCGCTCTACCATACAGGCCTGATTGGTGGATTGCTGCACAGACCGTTGTCCTTCTGTAAGATTCTCCTCTCTCCACAGAAGAACGTTGGAGTTCACACAGAGTGACCATAGGGTTATTAAACACCTCCCTGAAGACCTTCTTCCCCCATCAATCAGCTTAGATGGTCGGCCAGCTCTAGGAAAAGTCCTGGTAGTTCCAAAAATGTTACACTTACAGATGACGGAGACCACTGTGCTCATTGGAACTTTCAGAGCAGCAGATTTTTTTCTGTAACCTTCCCCAGCCTTGTGCCTTGAGACAATCTTGTCTCAAAGGTCTAGAGACAATTCCATTGTCTTCATGGTTGGTTTGTGCCTTGACATGCACTGTCAGCTTATACAGACAGGTGTATGCCTTTTTAAGTCATGTCCAATCAACTGAATTTACCACAGGTGAACTCCAATTAAGCTGCTGAAACATCTCTAGAATGATCAGTGGACACAGAATGTACCTGAGCTCATTTAGAGCTATTTAGAGCTATGAAGCAGTTTAGAGCTTCACGGCAAAGGCTCTGGATACTTGCATGTGATTTTTCAGGTTTTTTATTTGTAATAAATTTGAAACAATTTTGGGGTATTGTATGTAGGATTGGAAATAAATGGAGGAAATAAAAGAATTTAATCCATTTTGAAATAAGGCTGTTGCATAAATGTGGATAAGGGGGTGAAATAAAGAAGATGAAATATTATCCGGTTAATTAGTCAAATTGCAGAATCATAATTGATGTTGTTATTTAAGTTAACATCAAATTTAAATAATGACATGGTATTAGGTGTGACATTTTCTGACTCTCTGATGGTGAAACATTTCATGCTGCAGTGCATGCTGGGAGAATCATTCAAAACTCATGCATGGCTCCCAGCATGCACTGCTGCAAGAAATATGTCACCATCATTGAGATTCAGACTCTGATTCTTGATGTCTGAGTGTTCAAACACGTTTAGAAGTTCTACATGATACATTCATTTTAACATTTGATTGAATGTGTTTTATTTATTTTAAGGTGGGAACTGAAGTCAGCTGTGGTTTAGTTTTCTCTTCAATAATCCTGTTCGATATCAGCAGGTGTTTATCATTAATGCTCAATCAACACTTAATCATATCATTACTTTATCTTAAATGGAGTTAGTTCACAGTACTCATATAGATTACTTTTTTAATTCAAATGGTTTGTAGCAATCAGTTTCTTCAAACGATTAGAGTTGTTTTGACTTATTGGGTTTTACAGTCCTCAGTTGGTTTGAGTTCTCTTCATTTATTGGGTTTTACTGTGGTCAAATTGCTTCATGTACTCAAATGGATTAAGTACAGTACTCATTATGATCAGTTTTTGAACTTTAATGGTTTGTTGCAATCAGTTTCCTCAAATGGTTTGAGTTACCTTAACTAATTGGGTTTAACAGTGTAGGATTATTACTGGTCTAAAAGCGCCATCTATTGGCAGGGAATGAACTAGCATCTTAATTCACTGTTTTCTGCAGGTGTTTTTTATGTAGCATTTACGAAATCAAACCATTATTTTTTTACCATCCAATTATTTATATTGCTTAAACAACTCAGCAGCATCAGAAGCTTCACTTACCACTGACCTGCTAAACTTTGTCAGACGTCTTCAAATGTCCTCTATTACATTTATTAAGAATGAAATGCTTTAGTTGTTTTATTGACAGTACAAGTTTTCAGAATGACTATTGCAGAGAACCATGGCTGCTCTACTTGGGATAACTGTTTAAAGTATATCTAAATTACATGACTGTTGCTATGGCAGAAAGAGATAGAAGTACTTGTTATTTGTTTGGTTATTTAAAGGTTTGATTTGCTGTTCTCGTTTAGCCAGTGACTTTTAGAGTCGATTAATATCATTGTAGTGTTATTTACACTAACAACACAATTAACGCTAGTAGTGCATTGGTCAGGGATTAAAAACACAGTGAATATTTGAGGCACTAAAAGTAACCATGTATGCATCTCAATGACGGTGAAACATTTTAATAGTCACAGACAAGTGTCGTATGATTCTCCCAGCAAGTACTGCAGCATGAGATGTTTCACCATCATTGAAAATCATTGAATGATTTTTATGTCTCTCTTTTTATTTAACTAATTATTTTTTACGTTATTCAGATATTCAAGGTGGTTTTCAAACCTGACCACTACACTGACGCTGTCAATTTGCAGAATAGCAGAACAGGTCAGTGATGTCATACAATGCTATCTTGACTAAAATCACTAAAATCCAGTGAATCAACCTGTTGAAAGAATACAAAACAGTTACTTGTGTGCTGCTGAACATTGTAACATAATACATCGCTTATCTAAACGATGATAAATCAGCATGAAACACCCCAAGTAAAGCAATCACTCTTCACTGCCGTCGTGACTTATTTTCAATAAAACTTTCAAAAAGTTCTTAATAATTAATAATAAAAAAAATGGCTAGACGTCTGACAGTAATAAAGTTAAACAGATTAATTATAAGTGAAGCTGCTGATGCTGTTTGTAGAGGTGTTTAATGATACTCTGCTGAGATTTTGGGATATTTATGTTTTAGTTGACTTCATCTAAGGCTGTGTCTATAAGTCCAGAAAGGACATCATAAAAACTTATTGGCACTATTAGGGGATGTCACCTCAATGTCTAAATGTCCAAAATAAACATCTAAAAGACGTAATTTGAACACGATTGTGTTTTGTGGGAAGATTCACCAGTCAACAGTGTTTAAAAATGTTTACATTTAAAATAAAGTTGTTGTTTTTTTCAAATATCTTCCTATTATTTTACTTTTAGCATTTTTTTAATTTAATGAAAACAAAATGTATGAAACAGAGTAAAAACTAAACACAATCATGCTGCTCAAACAGTGTAGAACGTGTTTTATTTATTGGCTGTTAACTTTTTTGTCAGGGTACTCATTTAAAAACGATTAAACTTTTATTTACAGAATTTACTTTCAAGTACATTAGTAAAATAATACTTTTGATACTGTGGTGGAAATTCATTTATATACATTATAAAGGTCTGTTCTTTTATTCCTCCATGGATGTACTGTTTACGTTAGACCAAATGTGACCACTTTAACATCTGTTTATCACCAGACAAGATCTGGATACATGGTGATTTAACAAGTTATATCTTCAGGTGGTAGTTAAGACTGAAATATAGACAGTCAAAGGTTAAATTTGAGCATTGATGTAACTGTGATTCATTCTGCATGTCATGACCCTGCTGAGCTTAGCAAACTAGATAAAAAGAGAACACACTCTGTTTCAGTGTCTCACACTCTGCAGAAACCTGCATTGCTGTATGACTGTCTGACCTTCTTTGCAAAGAATAAGACTTTAAAAGACACTTTGGGTAAGAATTTGTCTTCTTGACCACTGAGAGAGCCTCCTTAAAGAAAAAAGCCACTACAATACTTAAGTACAATAAATATCAGATACTTTAAAACTTTTACTCAAGTAATATTCTAAACAGTGGCTACCAAAGTCATTTTCTAGTAAGGTATCCACACGTTTACTCAAGTACTTTCAAGTGCTTTATACACGCCTGTTCAGGACTTCGACAAACAAAATGTGTTCCCATAGCATTGATGTTTGATGCAGCATCCAAGTTCCCTGAAGAGGAACTATGTGTCCTTGTCCAGTACCTCAAATGAAAGCAAGCACACAATTATTATTGCAAGTTCAAGAAAAATAAAGGGGCTGCCACAGTAACAACGAGCTACTTCACTTGCAATAGTAACCTACACATCAACAAAAACATGTTTAACCAAATGTTATTGTTTCGGCATTTAGTTTATTAGATTTATAATGAATTAGATTTATAATGAATTAAAATCGACAGATTGTTTACTCTTCAGTGGCACAACGACAGCCAAAATGAATACAATATGAGGAAACCATCCTGATCTCACGAGAAAACGTAAGTATTTTACGTTTTGGCAGTTTAGTGGCTAATTCATACGAATTCGTACAAGTTCAGTCGTACGAAAATGTACGATTTAAAAAAGGAGGCGAGGCACCTAACCCCACCCCTAAACACAACGGTCTTTGGTCGATGAGCAAATAGTACTGAATTGTACGAATTAGATTGTATGAATTCATACGAATTAGCCTCTAAATAAAAAGTTACGAATTGCCGTGAGATAGCGTTGGAGGAAACACCATCCTTAAGTTTGTGGTTAAGATTTTCTGACTGCTTTATCACTTCAATGTATATATCAGTTGATTATTATCACCATAAAATTAATTTGTATTTAGTTTAAATCCAAATTGTTGCCTCTGACTGAAAGCTGAAACCAGACAGTTAATTTGTAACTCTCGCCCCCACTTTTCAAACAAAGACATGAAAATGACAACTGACAGCCTGAACAAACAATGGTGAAAATCTACTGGAAAACTGAAAAACTATGGGCAACTGTTTCAAGTGTTTGACATGCAAAGTGTGGTCATACCAAATATTGATTTGATTTAGTCAATATAAGTTCATTCATTCATTCATTTTCTTTTCAGCTTAGTCCCTTTATTAATAAGGGGTCGCCACAGCGGAATGAACCGCCAACTTATCCAGCATATGTTTTAAGTTAATTGATTAATAAAATGCATTTGTGCACTATTTTTTGAAAGCATTCTCATTTTATAGCATTTTTACACAAGTCCCTAAAACTTTGAACAGTACTGTAGCTTTGCAGGTAGGTTTTTTGAGGAATCTTAAGGATGTTGCCAAAATTCTGGATTGAGTTTGTCTCAGTTTGTTCTGTTTCGTCTGGTCATTCTAGACAGACTGAATGATGGTCAGATTAAATCTCTGTGGGGAGCAGATAGCATATGAATGTGGGCCACTTTAGGCAGTTATGCGGCACTGGTGGTCTTTCTTTGGCCCAGACAAAATAAATGTGAGCCTGAAGTGGCCCACCTGTACAATGGCAAAAGGGGGCCAAAGGTTCAGTCATAAATGGGCCATTTAAGGCAAAGATTTGGCACTTAAGGCAAAATGTAATCTGAATGTGAGCCTAATGTGTCCCATGTGGAAAATGGTAAATTTGGCCCAAATGATGGAGGACAAATGTGAGTCACAGTTGGCAAATAATCATTTAAGGGTAATCTGGGTCTAAACCTAAAGTGGCTCACATGTGTAGGTGCAAATGTGGACCAGTTATCTTAAGACATATGTGGGCATATAGTTTTATTTTCATCATTATTATTATACGGTTCTGACTTGTTCTCCAGTTATCCTCTCATTATCATTAATATAAGTATTTTTACATTGTCATTATTCAGGTTACTGTCATTGTTTTCATAGTAGTGAGAGAAGCAGTCATTGTAATAGTAGTAGAGGATGCGGTAGTAGTTGTGGTTGTTGAAGTAGTAGTTGTAGTAGTATCAGTAGTAGTAGACTTCATTGGTGTAGTAGTAGTATGTTGTGGTAGTAGTAGTAGTACACAGTAAAATCCTCAGAGTAAAATTTACTCAGTTCAGAGAACATTTGGTCCCTCTCTAAATAGAGTAAACTTTACTCAGCAGCAGAGTAAAAGTTAACGAGACAATGATGGGGTTAATTAAGTGATGATTGAACACTGATGATGAACACCTGCTGTTAATAAGCAGAAACAGAAGAGAAGCAGCAGCAGCTTTGCTCATTGCTGACCTGTTTGACTTTATTTCTGTCAGATGTTCACAAAAGTCCATATGAGATTAATTGAGAATTAACTGATTTAGTTATTTACATTTTACAAAAAACAAACAAACAAAAAAAAACATGTTTTTCCCCCAATGTCACCATCGTGGAGAAAAGTGGTTGATTTACTTGGGCTCTTTGACTCGAATTCTAATGTTGATTAACTTTGCTTGCTATGACAAGTATGAGGTGAGCAAATATGATCAGGTTGACTGATGCTGTATTGATTCTTACTCTTGATAAAAGTATTAAAAGATTATGTTTGATTTTGCAAATTGTGTTTAAATGATGGTTTATCAGATAAGAATCAAAATTCAGTGCTTTTCAAGAGAATGGACCTCAGCTGTGGTTTTATACATTTTCTAAAAACATTGAGCATCTGAATCACTTTAGAGACACAGACATGAATAATCAGCGGATCTATCTCAACAGTGATTAGAGATGATTATTTTGTTTTTGGCTGCAGTGTATGCTAAGAGAATCATACAACATTCATCCATAGTTCCCAGCATGCACTGTAGGGAAAAAAAAACATCACCATAGTTGAGAAGCATATGCTGATTCTTTATGTCTGTGTGTTTTCAGTGTTTCAGATGTTCAATGTGATTTATGATTTGATAAAAGTATTGATGAGTTCAATTTTCTTGATACAAAGTTATTTTTGTGTTACAACTTCATTTAAACTTAATAGATTGTTTCTTATTTATAAACCATCACTTAAACATAAGTTGCAAAGTCAAACATAACCGCTTCATAGTTTTATCAAAAGTTAGACTCATTGCAGGATCAGTCAACCTGATCATATTTGTTCACCTTACATGCCATAGCAAGCAAAGATAATCAACATTAGAATTCGAGTCAAAGAGTAAATCAACCACTTTTCTACACGATGGTGACTTTGGGGGGGGAAAAACATGTAGTTTTTGGTAAAATGTAAATAACTAAATTCAATTAATCTCTTATGGACCTTTGTGAACATCTGACAGAAATAAAGTCAAACAGGTCAGCAATGAGCAAAGCTGCTGCTGCTTCTCTTCTGTTTCTGCTTATTAACAGCAGGTGTTCATCATCAGTGTTCAATCATCACTTAATTAACCCCATCATTGTCTCATTAACTTTTACTCTGCTGCTGAGTACATTTTACTCAATTTAGAGAGGGACCAAATGTTCTCTGAACTGAGTAAATTTTACTCCAAGGATTTTGCTGTGCACAATACCTGTACTTTTACTTTCAGTAATTGAGTAGTAAATTTTAAAATAATCTACTTGCAATACTTAAATACAAAAAATGTTGAATACTTAGAGAACACTTCAACTTCTACTCAAGTCACTTTTTATAGAGCACTTGTACTTTTACTCAAGTCTGGGTCTCTAGTACTTTATACATCTCTACCCAGATCTGACAAACAGAAAAGGACCACCCTAGAACCATCATTCCATTCAGTATGTGGTCCGGATCTGGGCCAACATAAAAGCAAACTGTGGCCCAGAAAAGGGTCAGTTCTGGTTCATTTGGTGGAATTTTGGCTGATATGTGGTATTGCTTTGGCTTATTTATGGCCCAGATCTGACAAACAGGAGCGGACCGCCCCAGAGCCATCATTCCATTCAGTATGTGGTCCAGATGTAAGTATCTGGTGTGGGTCGGATCTGGGCCAGAACAAAAGCAAACTGTGGGCCATACGGTCAGTCCTGGTTGATTTGGTTGAATTCTGGCTGATATGTGGTATTGCTATGGCTTAATTATGGCCCAGATTTGGCAAACAGGAGAGGACTGCACAAGTGCGATCATTCCATGTAGGTGGGCCAGATGTAAGCGTCTTGTGTGGGCCAGGCTTGAGCCACATGAATTTTGCTAGCTGGTTGTTGTCAGACTCCTTGTGCAAACAATAATCTCAATTTATAATTACAATTAATGACAAAAATAATGTTTGTGAATGTAAATTGATATTTTAAACTGCTACAGAAAATATACACTCAAAAAATGACATTTGCGTTTTGTTCTTTCATTTTTATTTCATAATACTTATTTAAAATGAACTAAAATAACACAATTCGTAAGGGTTTTTTGAGACAACTTAATTGATATGTACAATCATAAATTAGTTTAATTCCTTTATGTTGTCCCAACACAAATTGATTGTGTGGAACCCAGCTGTTTTTACAGTGTATAAATAACCAACTTTAGAAAAAAACTAAAACTTTTTTTGGTGAAAATACTAGTGGCCAAAGACTTTTGCACAGTAGCCTACTAGATATAATAAAACATTCTGTAACGACTTTAGTATTTTTATACATAGTTTTTCTACTTTTTTTATTACATAAAGATATCTTATTTGGTTGTCACAACTTTACTAAACAAGACAAGCACAAATATTATCTAATAAACCGATTTATTCTTTTGCAAACTTCTTTCTGCAAATTTCAAGATGCTAGGTCTTAATTTCCTGTTTTCTGTAAACATGTTAAATCTTACCTCAACACTTTTCTTAATTTCAAAGCCCTCAAAGCTGTTTTGTTGTGTTGTCATAATAGCTTCCTAATCCTGTAACTAATACTTTTTTTACACGTCTTTACCCCTGACGTTGTCTTTATTTAGCAGTTCCATTGTCGTTTTCTATTTTTGTTTCTCATGTAAATTCATCATAGCCTTACATTTAAAAAATGTTTTATGTAACGTTTAATGTTGTATTGCATGGCATCTGCTTTTGTGACTACATTATGAAAGGAGACCAGTGTTACTAATTTTTTGGCTCCATTATAAAATCAGGAGATTGGGAAATCAAAATGATCTCACAACATATAGGTAATATGAAGCTTTATCAACACCATAAGTACCTTAATCTATTCAGAACCACTCGGTACAATAAAAGGCAGTCATGAAAATCAGTATATGAGTCGGAGCAATGCTGTACTGCAGTGGAAAGGAAAAAGTGAGACAGGAAGAGAGATGTAACACTATAGATGGAAGACAGCAAAAAAGAGAGAATATGAAAAGAAAAAAAACAAACAACATTTACAAACAATTATACAAACAATTATACTAGAAGAGCAGATGAAACGATGTAGAGACAAATACATAAGGGTTCTTGTTCAGAGCCTGAAATTTTAGGTACTATATATGAGGAGATTTTTAAGTGATGCTGAAAGGGCAACGTAAAATATGCTGTAATTGGTGGTTCATTCTGCTATGGCGACCTCTAATAAATAAGGGGCTAAGCCCAACGGAAAAATAATAAATGAATTAATTAATAAACTTTGATTAAATCTTGACAAATAACTCCAAAGAAGAATCATAATTATACAAATTTTATACAAAAAAATAAAAGGTTTTGTGTAGTTTACTTTAAAATGTATGTATAAAATAATGTATTGTCCCTGCACACTTAATACATAAGCTTTCTTTGACAGCAGAAACGATGAATATAATCAATTCCATAATTTACTGAAAATTATGAAAATGCTCTAGGTGGCGCTTTGGAGTTGTTTTTGAAGCATGTATAAATGTAGCAGCCCCTGCAGACAGAGGGGGGCAGCAGTGAGCAGACTTTTAGTGCCAGTAAAAACTGTTCTAAAAACTTTCTATCCTAGCAACAGATGATACAGTGAAAGCTGAAAGCAATGATTGGTTCTTTTCCTGGGGATTTTTGGGGGATTTCTTAGGCTTGTTCTGTCTACAGTCATATGGCTTATAGGCATAAACAACCAAAATGCTTTCAGTATGAAACACAAAATGTACTTGTATTACAGTACTACATTATTTTACAGTGCTCAACAGATTGCTTTGACATTTAAGCCTGTGTTCTCATGAAACGACCAGTGCGTGGTCTATAATTTCATGTGCCACTCTTTCACATCCCTTCAAGTCTTGGTGACATATCCTGTTTTCATACCAAAGAGGAAGAATTAAATAAAATGATGAGTCTGGTAGATTGGCTTTGTTCCTTAAAGTAAATTTAAAGAGGGACTGATTTTGAGATTCAGTATGTTAAATCAAATCAATAGAGGAATACATTTTCACAATATATTAAAAATGACTAAAATCGCCCAGGGTTGCAACAGCAACAGCTTTAGACATTCTATTGTTATGCTTGTATTGTTTCTCTTAGCAATACATAATACATTCCAGGCTGCTACATCCAATATACATCAAAAAGTGTTTGTAATGCTTTTTGTTTCACTTTACTAGTAATTTTATGAATTGTTCTACTTTTTATAACAACTGTTCAAGAGACATTTCTGAGATCTCTATATACTTATATAAAAAAGATAAACACAACTATACAACTGATTTCAGTTACAAAATTAGATAGAAACAGCTGAAATAAAATACATTCAATCTAAGCTTTTAAATTCACAAACAGCATCACCAGTTTATTACAATTCAGATTTTATCATTTATTCATTTTCTTTTCGGCTTAGTCCCTTTATTAATCTGGGGTCCCCACAGCAGAATGAACCTCCAACTTATCCAGCATGTTTTATGCATCGAATGGCCCTCCAGCCGCGATCCAACACTGGGAAACAGCCACACACTCTTGCACACACTCACATACACTACAGCCAATTTAGCTTGTTCAATTCAACCGCATGTCTTTGGACTGTGGGGGAAACCGGTGGACCCATAGGAAACCCACTCGAACACGGGGAGAACATAAAAACTCCACACAGAAATGCCAACTGACCCAGCCAGGGCTTGAACCAGCGATCTTCTTGCTGTGAGGGGACCGTGCTACCCCTTTACCCCTATAACTTTATTAACTGAAATAAAACGCATTGAATCTCTGAAAGTCTCAGCAGAGGAACTTTAAACAAATCCACAAACAGCATGAGAAGCATGTTTGACTTTGTCTGTCAGATGCCTACAAAAGGCCAAGTTATGTTCACTGAAAAAATTTCAGTGTTCATTGTTGAGAACTGTTTGCTTTATAGAGATAATTAACATTATAAATCTTGTGCTATTTTCTTTTTGCTTGCTATAACTTGGTATTCATTAATTAATTAATTCATTCATTCATTTTCTTTTCGGCTTAGTCTCTTTATTAATCAGGGGTCACCACAGTGCAATGAACCGCCACTTCTTGTTATATTGATATATAGTTAAAATCAGAATTATTAGCCCTCCTGAGATATTAGCCCCCCTGTTTATTTTCCCCAATTTCTGTTTAACGGAGAGAATATTTTTTCAACACATTTCTAAACAATAGTTTTAACAACTAATTTCTAATAACTAGGCCCACACAGAATCTGTGCGTGCAGAATTCTGCAAATTTACGCTGATTTTTAGCTGTCATTGATTCTGTTTATTTACTTGTGTAAATGTGTGTACATTTATATTTATTCCGATTTTAAGTTAATTGCAGTAATACTACTGACTAATGAAAATATTCATATGATTTATTTACAAAACAGTTTGTAAAGTTATATTTTCTGTCTTTTAGTAGATATTTTATATGAGAGACTTAATAAAGTGGATCTAATTAGATTCGCATTGTAAACATTAAATAAAAGTTAAAAAGGTATTACTTTTTATTTCATATATTAAGGTTTTAGTTATACTCCCAAAATCACTCCGCATAAATCCGCAGATTTTTAACTAAATACTCCGCAGAAATAGCAAAAAAATGTCCGCAGATTCCGTCTGGCCCTACTAATAACTAATTTCTTTTATATTTGCCATGATGACAGAAAATAATATTATAAATAATATAAATAAACTTAGTTAATTAGGTTATGGGCAGGCTGGGGTAATTAGGCAAGTTATTGTATAATGATGGTTTGTTCTAGCTTAAAGGGGCTAATAATTTTGACCTTAAAATGTTTTTTTATTTATTTGAAACTGCTTTTATTCTAGCTGAAATAAAACAAATAAGACTTTCTCCAGAAGAAAAAATATGATCAGACATACTATGAACATTTCCTTGCTCTGTTAAACATCAAAAAAAAAAAAAAAAAGGGCACCCTATGAAAGCCTGGGTATTTTGTATATCTTTTTAAATAAATGGTTGTTTAATCTCAATTTTAATAATGCATAGATTAGGGTAACATAACTAAACAAACCAAAAAAAAAGCCTTTTCAAGATCTTGAAAGATCTAACTAAGGAAAAAGTTAGGAGGACACCCTACCCCTTAATAGCTTGTGTTACCCCCTTTGGCTGAAATAACTGCAGACTTTTCTTGTAGCCATTTACCAGTCTCTGATGTCTGAGAAAAGAGTATTCCACTCATCAATGCAGAATTCTTTTAGCTGTGAGATGTTTGAGGGGTTTCTTGCATGTACAGCTTGTTTCAAGTCACCCCACAGCATTTTTAAAGGGATTAAGATCTGGGCTTTGACTTGGCCATTCCAGGACTCTCCATTTCTTAGTTTTCAGCCAATCCTTGGTTGATTGGTGTGTTTTGGGTCATGGTCGTGTTGCATGGTCCAGATTTGTTTCAGCTTTAATTTTTGGACAGATGGTCTCACATCAAGCCCGCTCTAATACACCATAGAATTCATGGTGGATTCTATGATGGAGAGCTGACCAGGTCCTGCTACATCAAAGCAACCCCAAACCATGACACTTCAACCTCCGTGCTTCACAGTTGGTATGAGGTTCTTTTCCTGCTGTCTTTGGTTTACGCCAAACATGTCGCCTGGTCTGGTGTCCAAATAATTCAATTTTGGACTCATCTGTCCAAACAATGTTATTCCAGAAGTACTGGTCTTTGCCAGGATTCTCTCTGACAAACTTCAGTCTAGCCTTGATGCCTTTTTTAGATAGCAAAGGTTTCCTCCTTGCACACCTCCCATACAGGTTAAACTAGTGCAGTCTCTTTCTGATTGTAGAGGCATGCACATTCACATCAACAGTATAGCCAGAGACTGCTGTAGGTCCCGTGAAGACATTTTAGGTTTTTTTTGAGACCTCTTTAAAGAGCCCCTATTATGGGTTTTTGAAAATGAGCTTGGATGCAGTGTGTAACACAACTGTAAGTGAAGTCAAATGTCCAGCTAAGGCTTAAATCTGAAAGTGCACAGTGTTTAAAACTATTGATTCATCAATAAAAGAGTCGACTCATAGTTCCTCAAACGAGTCGCCGTGCTTACGAGTCTTTAGCCGTTTCGGCATGACGTGAACACGAAACATAAGCCCCGCCCATCTCTGCGCACGCAGCCCCGGGAGATTCGAAACCCCCAATCCCACCCACGAACAACAGCGGCAAGCAAAAGTTGCCAGATTGGCCGGTTTTGAATTTGATTGTGCAGGTAAAAACCTTTTGGAATGGGTTTGGACTGGAGTCAGTCAGCTACATCTGGCAACACAGAGAAGAGCACTGTGCTTAGCTGGATATTGGAAGTGTGCAGATGAACCAGACATGAGACTTTGATGAGTCAGTAGTTATTTCTGCAGAAATACCTCAGCATTAAACCCAGCTATGTGCTGTGTTCCCTCTGAGGAGTGCTTACAATGGAGGATTCGGAGCACCGGGACCTTTCCTGGCCTGCTATCCAAAAAGTGTGAGTAAGTGCAATTTAAAACGGTTGCCTCATTGTTTTCTCTAGCTTGTAAATTATGCATTTAACTGTATTTTGTAACTTGTAACCACTTGTAGTGTATCTGGTTAACTTGTATTCTCATATCGCGTCTAAAAGCACGTTGTAAAAGCGACGCGTGCCGCTTTGTTTACGGATTAAAATGCATTTGTGAGCTCGTGTTCCTCTGCTGTTTGTCGTTGCTATGGCCACCCTAGCTCTGCTACACACGTGCAGCGGTCCTGTTTCATAATGTTGCCGCTGTATGCACTAATACTGAATGTATGTCGCTGTTTTTACTTATGGTTAAGAATAGAGCTGGGAATATGCTGGGAGATCGGGGGTTAGTTTCGGGGGTGAGGTGTCTGAAATACGGGCGACTCCCGATAAAAACAAGTGTTAGCAGATTAGCTCACGCACACACTATGACTACTTCAATGTTGATAAGCCGTGGTGGGCATTATCTCACGCTGAGCGCTGTCGACCAATCGCAACAGGTAAAAATAAATGCATATTATAAGACAATGAAAGTGTTTTTTGACCATGCATGCAGATCAGCCTGCTGTTGGAAACCCCCAAAACCAATATATGACCCTTTTTAATGTATAATATGGGCTCTTTAAGCATCTTGCGGTCTGCTCTTGGAGTAAACTTGCTGGGACGACCAGACCTGGGCATGTTGTCAGTTGTTTTGAAAGCCCTCTACTTGTAGATTATTTTACGGACAGTGGAATGGCTCATTTCAAAATCTTTTGAGATCTTTTTTAATCCCTTACCAGACTTGTAGGCTGCTACAATTTTTTTTTCTGAAGGCCTGTGACAGCTCGTTTGATCTTCCCATGGTGCTCACTGTCACTTCAACAGTCAGGAGCACACCAAAATAAATTTCAAAGGTTTAGAAAGGGCAGGCCTCATTTAAAATACTGAGTAATGATTTACTAATAATGTGCACCTGTTGTGGTATACCTGTCTGTGATTTGAGCAATTTTAAGTGTGAATAAATGTGAATAAAAATGAGGTGAGGAACTTTTTCCTCAGAATATGCATTTTTCGTAGAATTAAATCTTTTTTCTTGTTTAGTTGTATTACCTTTATCTTTAAGCATTGTTAAAATTGATATTAAATAACCATATTAAAAAACATTACAAAATGCCCAGGCTTTCATAGGGTGTCCTAATTTTTTCACGTGACTGTATATAGATTCTGTGTGGAGCTTGCATGTTCTCTCCGTGTTCGCGTGGGTTTCCTCTAGGTGCTCCGGTTTCACCCACAGTCCAAAGACATGCTGTACACTTAGAAATAAAGGTATGCGAGCTGTCACTGGGATGGTACCTTTTCAAAAGGTACAAATTTGTGCCTAAAAGGTCCATATTAATACCTTAAGGGTACATATTAGTACCTAAAAAGTACAAAAGTGTTCCTCTTAAAATTTTTAGGTACTAATATATAATTGTGAGGTACCAATATGGACCCTTTAAGTACACATTTGTACCTTTTGAAAAGGTACCACTCCAGTGACAGCTCGTGTACCTTTATTTCTGAAAGTGTATAGCTAAATTGGATGAACAAAAACGTCTGTAGTTTATGAGTGCGTGTATGTGTATGTGTGCCTATGTGTGTGTGTGCGTGTGTGTGTGTGAATGAGCATGTATGGGTTTCACAGTACTGGGTTGCAGCTGGAAGAACATTCGTAGCATAAAACATATGCTGTATATGTTGGCAGTTCATTTACACTGTGGTGACCCATGATGAATATGGGACTAAGCTGAAGAAAATGAATGAATGCACTGCGATAAGAAATTATTGCAACAATCATTGAGATTTATATGCTGATTCATGATGTCTGTGTGTTTTGAGTGATTCTGATGTTCAATGTGTTTTTAAACCTGATTAATGTACTGCTGGCCCTCATTCTCAGTAGTTTATTCAACAACATGGTATTGTTGCTATACATCACAAAACTCCCTAACTATATGACAAACCAGGATAATTAAATTGCTGGTTGGTCGTTATTGATAAGTTGGTTGGAATTACTAAATAAAAATGAAGTATAATAAACTGAACATCTACCAAGCAGAAAAACCCATTGTTTACTCTAAACAACATTATTATGAATTTGGTGAGAAAGCACAGAAAGTCTTGGTTTGGCAACTGAAATTAAAGGAACAGAAACAAACTATACCATGTACTGCAACAAGGAAACATACAATCCTGTCGAAATTAATGATGGTTTTCCTTTGCAAATGCAATAACTTTTTTTTAGTAATAAACAGTAAAGGTAAGAATGCAATGACCTCACATGCCAATTTTCCCAATTTGGATTAAACATTAGTTACTAAAATGGAAACTAAAAGATTAGAAACTCTACTTCCTCATATTTTCAATAAAACAACTAAAATGTTTCATTCTAAATAATTGTGACTGAGGGCTTTTGTAGATGTCTGTCAGAAAAAAAGTAAAACATTAGTTATAAGTGAAGCTGCTGCTGATGTCCAAAGACATGCGGTACAGGTGAATTGGGTAGGCTGAATTGTCCGTAGTGTATGAGTGGGAATGAGTGTGTATGGATATTTCCCAGAGATGGGTTGCAGCTGAAAGGGCATCTGCTGTGTAAAACCAATGTTGGATAAGTTGGCGGTTCATTCCGCTCTGGCGACCCCAGATTAAAAAAGGGACTAAGCCGAAAAGAAAATGAATGAATGAATAATTGATGAAATACATACACAATGCTTTTTTGCCACACATAATTTTCTTACATGTTCCACTGATAACAAAACGGTACACATGACTTGTTAAACAAATCTATTTAAAATTGACAGCAGTTTTAAGCTCTGCAAAAAGTGAAAAGATTTTTAGTCATTATTAACATACACAAACTTTTGTAGGAACACTCACATTTTAAACTAAATCTGACAGAATGTGTGTATATAACTTAGAAAACCACTACATTTAGAAAAGCTATAACAGATTTTCTAAAACCATGTCCTGTTCATCCTCCAAGACAATACTGAAGTCCACATAGTTGGTCATCCCTCTGGCAGACAGCAATTTTCTGTGCATCTGCAGTCTCATTCATTAATTCATTCATTCATTTATTTTCTTTTCGTTTTAGTCCCTTTATTAATCCGCCAACTTATCCAGCACATGTTTATGTACTAATCTGCAACCCATCACTGGGAAACATTCCCACACACTCATTCACTACGGACAATTTAGACTAGCCAATTTACCTGTACCGCATGTCTTTGGACTGTGGGGGAAACTGGAGCACCCGGAGGAAACCCACGCGAACACGGGGAGAACATGCAAACTCCACACAGAAACGCCAACTGACCCAGCCGAGGCTCGAACCAGCGACCTTCTTGCTGTGAGGTGACAGCACTACCTACTGCGCCACCGTGTTGCCATCTGCAGTCTCACACAGTAAAATAAACGTTAAATTCATTATTATGAAATTATGCAACTATAAATTTGTGTTTAAGGTTTCTTTACAATAGCTTTCATGCAAAGACATCAGGAAATAAACCACATGCATCTCTGTGAATGGTAATTCTCTAAAATGTTTGAGTAGACTGTGTTGACTGACTATAACATAAACTTAAGTATTTTGACCAATACGAGTGCACAGTGGTGCAGTGGGTAGCATGATCACCTCACAGCAGGAAGGTCGCTGGTTCGAGCCCAGGCTGGGTCAGTTGGCATTTTGGTTTGGTTGTTTGCATCTTCTCCCCGTGTTCGTTTCCTCCGGGTGCTCTGGTTTTCCCCACAAGTCCAAAGACATGTGGTATACTGTAGGTGAATTGTATAAGCTAAACTGGCCATAGTGTATAAGTGTGAATGCAGGAGTGTGTGGGTGTTTCCCAGTTTTGGGTCGTTGCTGAAAGGGCATCCGCTGCATTAAACATGTGCTGGATAAGTTGGCGGATAAGTAAAATGAAATCTCCTCTTTTGTGGGAAAATACTGTGAACTTTTTCTTCATAAATCTGAAAAATTAAGTAAGCAAATATTATTTTTTAATTTTAATAGAGTATTTATGTACAGTATTACATACGTTAAAAGTGTCTGTGATTTTAACAGTAAAAGTCACAACCTACAGTGAAAACTTGTTAAATGATTAATAGCTGGACAAAATACAGAAAATAACTTTGATGGATCTAACCTTTGTCTTGTCATCCACCCTCATTCACTAGTCCCTAAATCAGTTGATTAGAATAGTCACGAGACAGAGTGAATGACCACAAATGACTGAATTTAGACACTGATGAACAGCTGC
>CAIGQQ010037819.1:2869678-2882819 GCA_903798035.1 Danio albolineatus | reverse complement strand
CCCCCAAGTCTGTATGACACTTCTATGTAATGTGATTGATGGTGACATTTATAATGTAGTCAATGTAATGAATGGGAGTCATTGGGCAATGTTAAGTCAATGGGACCACTTTAGGACGTCCTAGCACCCCAGGGAGACAACTTGTACCCCCTTTTGGGCTATGTTCTCACTTAGGCTGCAACCCCCTACAGATGTTGTGAATCCCATACTTCTATAAAATTTACACCTGGCTCAGTGATTCATCAAAGTTTGTCCCCATGTTATGTCAATGACAGATTTGGGATGTCCTAGCTCCCCAGGGGTACAACATTTACTCCCTTTCGGGGTATGTTCTTTCCCTGGCTGTAACCCTTTCGAGATGTCGTAAATCCCATATTTCTACGTAATTCACTGTGGGCGCTATGATGATTTTTGTCTTTCGTTTGTACCGTGCTCTAGAAAAATGAATGGGAGTCAATGGGGCAATGTTAAGTCAATGGGAAACTTTGGGATGTCCTAGAGCCCCAGGGGTCCAACATTTACCCCCTTGTGTGGTATGTTCTTACTCAGGCTGCAACCCTTTGGAGATGTCGTGAATCCCATATTTCTACGAAATTCAGTCTTGGCGCTGTGATGTGTCAAATTTTGTCCCCATGTTATGTCAATGGGATTTTTGGGTGGCCCGACCCCTTAAAAAAGTCATAGCACACTATTCCCGATCAAACCGCATGATTTGACCCCACTTTCAAGGGACTGGGGTGAAAACAGCAGGACAAGTTACGCGCTGAAATTCACAGTACTTCTTCATCACAGTATAGCGATGTCTAAAAACTTGTGTTTTCAATAAAAATGTAAACTTTTTTAGTTCTCAATAAATGTGAATGTGGACTTGGGTAGATGTCTGACAGAAATAAAGTCAGACGAGTTAGAAATAAGCAAAGCTGTTTATTCAACTAGAGTTTTAGTTTCACCTTGTGTACAAACTACTTAATTTTCTGCAATGGGCTTCCACACAGGTTTCTAGTAAAGTCAACAGTTTGGGTTTAGAGTGCACACAAGTCTTATAAAGAAGATCGTTTTACCTAGATACAGTGATGTCAGATCGGAGCTCAGTTTCTGATTGGATGCTGTGATTCTACATGACCAGAGATCAGAGACTCTATTACTCACTCCAGTAAAGTTGATTTGATATGGTGTTTGCTTCAGTCTCCTTTCATTGAACCATGGATCTGTTTGGTTTTCTGCTGATATTCACTGTTATTGTGAGTAATGGGGCTCAAGGTAAGACTGAACATTTGAGTAAAATTACATCTGCTTTATAAAGTCTATGTAAGCTATTAAACTGTCTTATTTTATTAAATGACTTTTACTCTTGTACATGTATATTATATTTTAGATGTATATTTCTAACTGTACACATGAAGACAACTCTAAGGCTGACTCTTATTATGTCATTTTAAGGTGTTTGTAAATATCATAACTATACTGATTACATGTTAATGGTAGTTCTTCATTTCATCTATTTTAATTAATATATTGACTTTTGATCTGTTTCAGCTGAGCACAGGGATTTTATGTTTATTGGATGTTCTGATACAGAGAAAGAGTATTTGATTGGATTTGATGGAGAGGAGCTGCTCCATGTAGACTTCATTAGAAAAGAAGGAGTAGCGACACTGCCTGACTTTGCAGATCCTATTAGCTTTCCTGGAGTTTATGAGAATAGTGTTGCTCAAATGGAGGCCTGCAAACAAAATTTAGCCACAGACATTAAGGCATACAACTCCCCGGAAGAGCAACTAGGTAACATATACGCATTGCATATAACTAGTGTTTTTTCACACAATGAATATATTAGATATAAAATAATCTTACCTGGTCAATTGAAAATACATTTCACCTAGTTTAATCAAGACTTTAATCTAAACTGCAGAATATATTTCGTAGTCTAAGATAAACGTGCACAGAAGTCCTGAATGTAAAGCACAGTTTAATTCTGTGTTACAGCCCCTCCTCTGACATCCATCTATTCCCAGTATGATGTGGTGCTGGATGTAAAGAACACACTCGTCTGTCATGTGACTGGATTCTTTCCTCCACCTGTCAATGTCTCCTGGACTAAAAACAATGATATTGTGATGGAGGACATTAGTTTAAGTCAGTACCGCAAAAACAGTGATGGCACCTTCAACATGTTCTCCTCTCTGAAGTTCACACCTGCTGAAGGAGACATTTACAGCTGCACAGTGAAACACAGATCCATTCAAGGCCAACCCAACACCAAAACATGGGGTGAGACAAAACTTCATATTACTAATGTTGTGGATCACTTCAGAACAAACAAGACATAAAAATTAATTCTTTATCATATGAAAGTAGCAAAACATTGCAGAAACTAATTGGCAAGATACTTTAGATATGATTTAATTATTGCATCTTGGAAAAAAGAAAGGTAAACAGTAAAAAAATTAACAAAACAGATATTTTAACCATGTTGATAATGTTGTTGATAAGTAATATTTTCATACATTTTTACAGGGAAAATGAAATAAAAGCACATAGACACTTTTCTTCTTCTGTCAATTCCTATACAAATAGAAAAAAGTTAATTCAGTCCAGAGTACTGTTAGACAGGTGTGTGTTTTGAATGGCACTGCTAGCTTATTGTTCTATATTGTTCTATAGTATTGATCTAACTAATCTGTCTTAGAAACAGTTTTAACATCTGTAACATTTCCTCTATCATGCTCTTGTCTCCTACAGAAGTGGACGTTGAGCTGCCCAGTGTTGGCCCAGCAGTGTTCTGTGGAGTGGGTCTGGCTCTGGGGCTGCTGGGAGTCGCTGCTGGAACTTTCTTCCTCATTAAAGGAAACAACTGCAACTAAAATCTTTGATTTACAGATGAACACAATCTTATTCTGTAATTCTGATTCTGTGAACTGCTATTTAACAACCTTCTTCCTTAATGTCTGTAAATGGTGTCATGATTCTAAAAAAAATGTATGCCAAACCTATTTGCAGAGATAAGAGACTTTCTTTCATTTAAATATGAATGATATAAATTTTAAACAATCCAATATGCTTTTACTACACATTACTCAAGACGATGTTAGTTTTTTTTAAATTACAAACAGGAAGTTGTAAGATAGAATGAAAGACTGTGTTTGACAATCATAATGGAACCAAACAAATCATTAGCCATACATACAGATATGAAAATATATAATTTTCAGGACATTTAGACTTTTCGGTTAGGAAAATGGTGTTTTCTTTACCTTAGGCCAATCTTAAAACCTGAAAAAACTTATTTTATCAGTTATTTGCCTAGTAAAGACACATAAAATAGCCTTACAAAATTATCTTTGTTATTTGTTTTGTGTTAATTTTTCTCAGACATACAGAAACACAGTCACACAAACACGCATGTATGCACCATTTAATTCATTTTGTTTTCTAATTTAATGTATTTGTAACTTCTGATATTTTTACATTTTGTTTTTGTTTGCTTTTGTCTCATGAGAAACAGTAACAAGTTTTTTTAAATGTATGCTAAATGGAAACTTTCATCATTTTAATGTATATAGATAATCTTTTATGCATTTAAATTTTAGTGAGTGTACTTTATAATACGACTTCAAATGATAGTACTTTAAGATCTTTTATTTAGTCTCTCTATCATTATGAAAACATTTTTTTGCAGTTGCTTGATACTGAATAATTAAACTTTTTAAAATAAATTGATTAATTAAAAGTGAACCATTGTATTTGTATTTAGTCATTTAAAAATGTTCTTTTTAAATGTCACAATGACAATGATTGTGTGGGCAGCAACAGACAAGAGAGTAAAATCCACAGAGATATTTATTTTGTCAAGGAGCAGAGTAATCTTTAGCACAACCCAGAAGCACAGACACGAACAGAATCAGAATCGTGCTAATCCAACACAAAGAATTAACCAACATATTGACAGGTAAGTGCCATGCAGGGGATGAAGAAATGAAGATGATAAATATTAACGATAAGTCCATGAATATTACATACAAATTTTTAAGCTATGCTTAGCCATGATTATTTGAAATATTAATATTTTTGAAAATATTAACAAAATCTGTTTAGCTTCTTTTAAATTAATCAGTTGGTGTGTTACAAGTATAATTAATAGGCCTCATCTTTGTAGATAAAATAAAATAATAAAAGCTATTTAAAAAAAAATTGACTGACAAAGAAAACAAATTCAAGGCTTTGGTAAAATTATAATAAAAAATAAAACTGTGATTTTTAATTTAAAGAATTGACAAAAATATTGCATAATAAATATTTTGCTAACAGAGTTACAATTAATTGTTTGATCTGTTTCCATATAATATAACTAAATATATAAATATTCACAAAATTAATCCACAAAATTACACTAGTCACACTTTTTACTGTGAAATAAACAAAACTAAAATGAACCATCACTTTCACTCACTATCGTTAGTCTCTGATTTATTTGGGGTTGCCACAGCAGAATGAACTGCCAATTATTCATTCATTCATTTTCTTGTCAGCTTAGTCCCTTTATTAATCCAGGGTCGCCACAGCGGAATGAACCGCCAAATTATCCGCCAATCATACACTATCCAGCATTTGTTTTACACAGCGGATGCCCTTCCAGCCACAACCCATATCTGGGAAACATCCGAACACACTCATACACTACGGACAATTTGGCCTACCCAATTCACCTATACCACATGTTTTTGGACTTGTGAGGGAAACTGGAGCACCCAGAGGAAACCCACGCAACCACGGGGAGAACATGTAAACTCCACACAGAAATGCCAACTGACCCGGGGCTCAAACCAGCGTCCTGCTTGCTGTGAGGCGAACGTGCTACTCACTACGCCACCGTGGCACCCTAACTGCCAATTAAATTAAGGTAAATAATAGAATAATGAAAAAATAATGAACCAACATAAAATTTATAATATAATAAAATAAACAAAAATAAAATAAGAAACCAAAATAAATAAATCAATAATAAAAAAAATTGAATAGGTCAATTATTATATAATGACTTTGAAGAGAAACACAAAACAACAGCTAACTTCAGTCACAGCCTTAAAAAATTAAACACATTTAATCTCCTAAAATCTCAACAGTAGAGATTCATCAAACAACTCAACAAACAGTATCAACATAGCTTCACTTATTACTAACCTGCTCGACTTTGTTTCTGTTAGACGTCTACAAAAGCCCCAAGATTCACTGGAAATAATCGTGTTAAACACTCATTCACAAAACAAAATATTCAATTCACCTATTAGGCGGCACAGTGGTGCAGTGGTTAGCACCTTCGCCTCACAGCTAAAAGATTGCTGGTTCGAGCCCCGGCTGGACCAGTTGACTTTTCTGTGTGGAGTTTGCATGTTCTCCCTGTATTTGTGTGGGTTTCCTCCGGGTGCTGCGGTTTCCCCCACAAGTCCAAAGGTGAATTGAATAAACTAAATTGGCCTTATGTGTATCTGTGTGCATGTGAGAGTGTATGGCTCTGATGAATTGAATGAATTCACCTGTTATTCAATTCACCAATACCACATGTCTGGAGCACCGGGAGGAAACCCACACCAACATGGGGAGAACATGCAAACTCCACACAGAAACACCAACTGGTCCAGCCGGGACTCGAACCAGCGACCTTCTTGGTGTGAGGCACAATGAGCCACCCAAATTATAAAATACAATCATAAAATAATATAAAACATTATTAAATAAAAATATATTAAAGTAAAATAATTCAAAATAAAGTACAATAATAAATATTTTTTTGTAAAATTAATACAATAAAATAAATAGAATAGTATAGAAAAGAATAGAATAATCAATGATATATTGAATACAAATATACTGACTGGCAAATAAAATAAAAGTAAAATGGCAAAATAAATAAAATTAAAATGAAACAAAACTACTCCCCGTGGTTGCGTGGGTTTCCTCCGGGTGCTCCGGTTTCCCCCACAAGTCCAAAGATATGCGCTACAGGTGAATTGGGTAAGCTAATTTGTCCGTAGTGTATGTGTGTGAATGAGAATGTGTGGATGTTTCCCAGAGATGGGTTGCGGCTGGAAGGGCATCCGCTGCGTAAAACAAATGCTGGATAAGTTGGCGGATCATTCTGCTGTGGCGACCCCGGATTAATAAAGGGACTGAGCCGACAAGAAAATTAATGAATGATAAAACAAAACTAATAAATAATAATAGAAATATGATTAATTTAAAATATATTGACTTAATAACATAAACAAAATCAAATCAAATAAATAAATACAATATTAACGCACTCAAAAGAAATTGTCTTGTGAAAACAGGAAAATGAAAGCAGATTTTTACCTAGCAACACTTACATGAGAGTCAGTTGATTGGTCAGATTATTTAGAAATCTGCCACAAGAACAAGATACTGAGAGCAAGTTCTTCATGTAACAGATTCACTGTCAACATGTCACGGCTGAAACTTCTCTATGCTACACTGATACTGTCGACATTTACTGGAACAGGCAAGTAAAACAATGACTGAGCAAATAAAAACCAGAAATTTATTACAACAAATTCAAATCTGTGCTTTATGTTTTATGTGCATACACTGCTGTTAATCCAGCTGTTTTCCTTTGACTAAATATTAATTATTTATATCTATGAATATGAATTATATATCTATAAGGCAACGTGAGTAGGATGAGCTAGAACAGTACTACAGAAAATAACTAAAATGATGATGAATACAAATATATTTTTTATGACTGACATGAAATTATATAACATCTGAAATCCTAATGCTATGTTTTTGTTCCAGCTGATGGATATTATTTCTACACTATGTTTGAATGCGTCTACAGCACCAGTGGTTACAGTGATATGGTGTTTCTTGCATCATTTTCCTTCAACCAAATTGTGGATCTTCAGTTCAACAGCACTGTGGGGAAGTTTGTAGGTTACACTGAGCAGGCGGTAAAACAAGCAGAGCACTTCAACAAAGATCAGGCCCTCATGCAGCAAACCAAAGCTTACGTGGATACATTTTGCATAAATAATGCTAAGATTTCTGACTCAGCTGTCCGTGAAAAATCAGGTGAGCGGTCATAGACTCTTGTCTCATCTTTACTTTTTAAAAACAAGTTTTACCATGTGTTTCCATATAGGCTTAGAATAAACATACTCAAAATGTATGAAACAGAGATCTGCAGTTGTGGTTGTGTTGTGTCTGCACAATTCACAGTGTGACTGTCATCGGTGATTTATAGTTTTGAATAGAAAAAAAGAATAATGTCATTATCAGGAGATCACAATAATTAATCTTGAAAAAGCTAAAGCAGCACCAACACTAGCAGATAACTGTTGTGTTTGTGATAAGGAAAAACACTGAACACATTCTGAGCTAGTCTGCAATAACGAAAACAGGAGACGCAAAAAAAGACAAACAAAAAGTAACTCGGTGTTATACCAACACAAAATACATTCCTGATATGCGAGTCACATCTCACACTCAACACACTACAATTACTATAGTTTAAATACAGCACTACAAGATACAAAAGAGAGAGATCGACTTAGAAAGTCACTTACCAGTTTTATAATGATTTGATCAGCTGTAGTTAGAAACTGCTGTTTTCTCTTCTAATGATTTATTATGTGGTCTCTGTTGCCATCTTGTGGATGAACATCTGCTCAATAACTTTTGGGGTTCCATTTGTGACAAAATTCCCTTGCCTGCTTTGTGCTTTGTACTTCACTTTTGTCTTCATCTACATCATTGCCCACACGTTCAGGAAAATCAGCATTGTTGAAGTACATGTTGTGTGTTGATGTCGTCTTAATCTGTCGTCCTGTCGGTTTTTCTTTGTTTTGTACTGTCATATTCTGTGGGGTATTCTGTCATCTGATCTGTTGTCCTTATTGTTGTCTATTCATCTTCACTGTCATCCTTACCCTCGTCTTTGCTGACATTTGTTCTGTTGTTCTTACTGTCGTCAATATTTTTTTTAGAGGCATTATGGGTTTCAAGGGAGCATTTTGAGTAGAGAAACCCATTTGATATAACCTTGTCTCCAATAAATCTTTTTCAAGGACAATTTTCCTTTATTTAAAATAAATAGTTTTTCTTTCCGATGAATGTCTTTTTCTTTTGGTTTGACTAATAAAATCAGTATATAATCAATAATATTAGTATTGTTGTAAAATATGGGTTGGGAAATATTTTTTAAATAATTAAAATTTTATAGGAGTGATTTGGAATTTACATACAACTTTACATACATAGGCTGCATTAAAAAATGATATGTATATTAATCCAGGACCGTTTACAAATGTACTTTAAAAAAAGTCTGTATTAGCATATGTGCCTTGTTCACATTTGACAATTTACATAATGATAGCAATCGTGCAGCGAGATAATAGATCATAACTACTTCAGATAACAGAACAAGTCAACAAAAGGATGATTGGATTAGATGTCAATAAAGACGACAGCATAGACGACAGTAAGGATGACGATATAATTAACAGCATAGACAACAGTAAGGATGACAGTATAAACGACAGCATAGACGACAGTAAGGATGACAGTATAAATGACAGCATAGACGACAGTAAGGACGACAGAACAAGTGTCAGCAAAGACGAGGGTAAGGATCACAGTGAAGATGAATAGACAACAATAAGGACAACAGATCAGATGACAAAATACCCCATAGAATATGACAGTACAAAACAGAGAAAATCCGACAGGACGACAGATTAAGAAGACATCAACAGACAACATATACATCAACAATGCTGATTTTCCTGAACGTGTGGGCAATGAGAGTAGATAAGTAGATAGGACAAAAGTGAAGTACAAAGCAGAAGGCAGGCAAGGGAAGTTTGGCACAAATGGAACCCTATAAATAACAAGCTAATGACCACCGACGCACTTTCTATTTAAAATAGGCACTATCCTTATAAATAAACTGCACAGTTGCAATCTAAACAACGACATTCTCGACTAAAAAGGCCTCAAAAGTACATTATGTTGTCCAACAGCTGCAATATTTGTCAAAAATGTAGAGTGTCGAGTGTAGAGTAAAATGTAGTGTAGAGTTGCTGTATGTGGGCAGAGTAATACACAAGGATGAAGAGGCTGGACGAGTGCTGTTGTTTGCAGAATATTGCATGGCTGTCAGCCAATCAGATTCAAGAACCAGACAGAACTGTTGAATATATATGTTTGTCAAAGTATGCATGCTCTTTATAATTATAGAGGCTCATTTATTATAGTAATAAATTTATATAGCATTTCATGTATACTACTCATGCATTTATAAATCTGTGTGTTTGATACATTTTGTAAGCTAATGAGTATTTTGTTTGCTTAGTAAAACCAGAGGTTACACTCCGTTCAGTGAAGCAGGCTGAAGGCAGACATCCAGCTGTGTTGCTGTGCAGTGCATATGAATTCTACCCTAAAAAAATCAAATTGTCCTGGCTGAGAGACGGTAAAGAGGTGACTTCAGATGTGACCTCCACCATGGAGATGGCTAATGGTAACTGGTACTATCAGATTCACTCTCACCTGGAATACACCCCTAAATCTGGAGAGAAGATCCAGTGTTTGGTGGAGCATGCCAGCTTAACTCAACCTATTACTAAAGAATGGAGTAAGAAGGGAAATTAATTCATTGTCTTTTCTTTGTGACTTTGAAACATTTATATGGGATCAAATAGACAACCCCAAAATATTTTGATCTCACACTTGCATGGATAAAACAAATTTAAATGTAAATGAAAATATTTGATTTATTAACAGATCATAATTTTCCAACCCCACAGATCCCCATATCTCTGAGTCCGACAGGAATAAATTTGCCATCGGAGCCTCTGGTCTGGTGCTGGGAATTATTATAGCAATTGCTGGACTCATTTACTACAAGAAGAAATCAACAGGTCAGTCTAGATGATCAGTTTAAATCAATTGAACAGATACAGATGGGTAGCTCTGATCATAATCAAACACACAGGAACAATCTAAATATGTTCATCTAACTTGTCAGTAATTTGTTATTGTTACTTTATCAGGGAGGATCCTGGTACCAAACTAACAGCAGTAAGTCTAATGGTACCTGATGACTACTGCAAGAAGACCTGATTGGACAACTGATGCAATTTCATGACAACTTTCATACACATTTTCTTTATAATCATTTATTTTATTTTATTTTATTTTAATGATAAAAGTAATTATGAAAAAAAAAGAAAAAAAAACAACAACATCAAGCATACTGCATGACTATTTGAGAATCTCCATGTAATATTGTTCGTGATCAAATAATGTGTGCTTTATATAGATTATGTGTAGTAATTATTTTTGCTTGCGCTGGTTAAATATGGATAGAAGAGAAGTGAATAATGATGTAAAAAGTTTTTGTCAATGCTTTCATGCCAGTTTATACTACTATGAAACTATTCAAAATTTTGATCTGAGTTTGAGTTCATATTGCATAAATGGTTAAAAATGTGTATTTTGCATAGTTGAGAATGCTTATGAAGTGCAAGCATTTAGTCATGGGTCTTTGCTGTCCTCTACTGACAGTTTTCTTAATCGTGCACAAAGTTTACAGTGTTATTGTCTAATTTAAATGATTTTACTAATACTACTGCTACTTGCAGGGGACAAAATATCCACAAAACATCCAATATATTGAGACATTTTTAATCTGTACATCTGAGTTATTAATAAATATTTCTTTACAAACTTTAAAGTTTTTTTTTTCAAAGATTTTCTACATTTTTCCAAAATTTGCTTTTACATGAATACAATTTTGGGCAGTGCAGTGGCGCAGTGGTTAGTGCTGTCACCTAACAGCAAGAAAGACACTAGTTCAAGCCTCGGCTGGGACAGTTGGCATCAGGGGTGGATCTACAGGGATGGCACTAAGCAAAAGCCTTGCCACCACATTTGCCACCCCAGCACTAGTGTCCTAGTGGAGAGGGAGTAAATACCATAAATAAGCTGCCACAAATACCACAAATCCTGCCACTTAAGCTGCCACGGTTATATGCGCCTGCCACAAAATTCGGCACTGCTATACGCGCCTGTCACGCAAATCGACATGGTTATACGCGCCTGCCACAGCACTTGATATGGTTATACGCGCCTCCCGGGTTATTGCACACACACAAAATAATAAATGACAAATGTAAAAAAAAAAAACCTATAAAATAAATTAAAAAAAATAATAATTTAAACATACATCACAAAGACCTCCTCTTGGATCCATGGCTAAAGGAGGAAAAAAAGATCAAGTGTATGATGCATATGATGCGAATTTTGTAAATATCAAATGAAATGTGTGTATATATATATATATATACCCAGCAAACACACGACGTCAGAGAGACGTTCAGATCATGTATAACGTCAGTTAGTTCAGAACCCTTTTTGGAGGTGTAATGGATGTGCAAATCAACGTCTATCTAAGACCTTATTTGTACGTCCGTGAACGTGCACACACAGTAAAATCCTCAGAGTAAAATTTACTCAGTTTAGAGAACATTTGGTCCCTCTCTAAATTGAGTAAAATGTACTCAGCAGCAGAGTAAAAGTTAATGAGACAATGATGGGGTTAATGAAGTGATGATTGAGCACTGATGACGAACACCTGCTGTTAATAAGCAGAAACAGAAGAGAAGCAGCAGCAGCTCATTGCTGACCTGTTTGACTTTATTTCTGTCAGATGTTCACAAAAGTCCATATGAGATTTATGAGAATTAACTGATTTAGTACATGTTTTTCCCCCCAATGTCACCATCGTGGAGAAAAGTGGTTGATTTACGTGGGCTCTTTGACTCGACTTCAAATGTTAATTTACCTTGCTCGCTATGACAAGTATAAGGGGAGCTAATATGATCAGGTTGATTGATCCTGTATTGATTCTTACTCTTGATATAAGTATTAAGAAATTATATTTGACTGCAAATTATGTTTAAATGATGGTTTATCAGATGAGAAACAAAATTCAGTATTTTTCAAGTGAATGGACCTCAGCTGTGGTTTTATAAATTTTTTAAAAACATTGAGCATCTGAATCAGTTTAGAGACACAGACATCAATGATCAGCGTATCTATCTCAACAGTGGTTAGAGATGATTATTTTGTTTTTGGGTGTAGTTTATGCTAAGAGAATCATACAACATTCATCCATAGTTCCTAGCATGCACTGTAGGAAAAAAAAAAACCTCACCATAGTTGAGAAGCAAATGCAGATTCTTTATGTCTGTGTGTTTTGAGTGTTTCAGATGTTCAATGTGTTTTATGATCTGATAAAAGTATTGATGAGTTCAATTTTCTTGATACAAATCTATTTTTATATTACAACTTAATTTAAACTTAATAGATTGTATTTTATTTATAAATCATCACATAAACATAATTTTATAAATTCATACATATCTCTTAATACTTTTATCAAGAGTTAGAATTAATACAGACTCAGTCAACTTGATCATTTGCATACACTTGTCATAGCAAACAAAAACAATCAATATTAGAAATGGAGTCAAAAAACCCAAGTAAATCATCCACTTTTCTCCACGATGGTGACTTTGGGGGGGGGAAAACATGTTGTTTTTGTAAAATGTAAATAACTAAATCAGTTAATTCTCAATTAATCTCATGTGGACTTTTGTGAACATCTGACAGAAATAAAGTCAAACAGGTCAGCAATGAGCAAAGCTGCTGCTGTTTCTCTTCTGTTTCTGCTTATTAACAGCAGGTGTTCGTCATCAGTGCTCAATCATCACTTAATTAATCTCATCATTGTCTCGTTAACTTTTACTCTGCTGCTGAGTACATTTTACTCAATTTAGAGAGGGACCAAATGTTCTCTAAACTGAGTAAATTTTACTCTGAGGATTTTGCTGTGTGCATACACTGTAAAAAATGTCCGTGATTTTAACAGTACAAGTCTGTATAATCTACGGTGAAAATCTGTAGAATTATTAACAGCTTATTTCTGTACAAAATACAGAAAATAACTGTAAAAGATCAAACCTTTGTTTTCGAGAAAGTAGGCAGAGTGTCTGAAATCTCACCATACACCCTCATTCACTAGTCCCTAAATTAGTCAATTAGTTTAGTCCACTATAGA
>CAIGQQ010037819.1:2818250-2829211 GCA_903798035.1 Danio albolineatus | reverse complement strand
CATCGTGGAGAAAAGTGGTTGATTTACTTGGGCTCTTTGACTCGATTTCTAATGTTGATTTACTCTGCATGCTATGACAAGAATAAGGCGGGCAAATATGATCAGGTTGATTGATCCTGTATTGATTCTACTCTTGATAAAAGTATTAAGAGGTTATGTTTGACTTTGCAAATTAATAAGAAAGTATTAAAGAAATAAAGTCAAACAGGTCAGCAATGAGCAAAGCTGCTACTGTTTCTCTTCTGTTTCTGCTTATTAACAGCAGGTGTTCATCATCAGTGCTCAATCATCACTTAATTAACCCCATCATTGTCTCATTAACTTTTACTCTGCTGCTGAGTACATTTTACTCAGTTTAGAGAGGGACCAAATGTTCTCTGAACTGAGTAAATTTTACTCTGAGGATTTTGTTGTGTAGAGGTCCACTGTATTCAGGAAATACAAATAAGTTAATAAATATTAATAAATGTACTTAAAAAAAGCAATTTACCAGAAATATAGCAGTTTGGTTTGAGGCTCTCACTCACACTCGCTCACAACTCTTACATTTCTCACCAGTTTTCATTCCTTCATTCATTTTCCTTTTAGCTTAGCCCCTTTATTAATCCGGGGTCTTCACAGTGGAATTAACCGCCCACTTATCCAGCATATGTTTTACGCAGCGGATGCCCTTCCAGCCGCAACCCATCACTGGGAAACATCCACACACACTCATTCACACACATACACTTTAGACAATGTAGCTCACCCAGTTCACCTATACCACGTCTTTGGATTTGTGGGGGAGCACCTGGAGGAAATCCACGCGAACACAGGGAGAACATGCAAACACCATACATAAATGCCAACTGACCTAGCTGAGGCTCGAACCAGTGACCTTCTTGCTGTGAGTTTTTGGAAATGAAAATTTTCATCCTGCAAGAGCTGATCCAGGTTTTAAAATTTTGTCAACTAAAGGTATTATTAAGGTTTTGGATCTCTTGTTTAAAATTCCAAACTCAGACAACAAACGCCCATTTTAGATTGCTTTACTATAAGTGGCTAAGGAGACAATATATAACTCCAGTTAAGTTGCATCACTTTAACCCGAATATTCCTGATATGTGCTATAAAGGTAAACAAGAGAAGCAAACTTTATTTTATTGTATATGGAAGTGTACTAAAGTCAACTGTTTTGGGGTGAAAATACTAAATATTATAAGTCAGATAATTGGTAAAGTTATTGCTCTCGATCCCCATTTGTGTATATTACATATCTGCCCACTGAATTTGTTTTTAATTCTATGTTTGCTTGAAGATAAACATGTAATTGCTTGTTCTTGGAAAAAAGAAGACAGTCCTGGTGTATTGCAGTGAATAAAAGATAACTTTTTTTTTTTTTTTTTTTTTTTTTTGTATTTTGGTCTATCTGGAAAGTGTTTTATGACATTTTGAAAAGTCTCTTGTGGGTGTCAAATTCAGTTCCTCGAGAGTCGCTGCCCTGCACAGTTTCAAACCCTGCTCCAACACACTTATCTATAAGTTTCAAACAAGTCTGCAGGACTTAATTATTTTGACCAGGTGTGTACAGTTTGGTTGGAAGTAAACTGTGCAGTGCTGCGGCCATCTAGGAAATGAGACTGCACAATCTCTCAGGGGAGTAGTAGTTCAGATGAGTGTACAGGGAGTGATGTCCATCGAAGGCAATACTACTGATAATCACAACAATAACCAAGCTAACCTTGTTCTCTATTAGTTTGTGTCTTTTTTTTCTGATGATTAATACAAAGCTGTTGTTGTTGTTTTTTAGGGTGTACTCACACTACAGTATGTACAGTTCCCTTTAACCGGGCCAAAGCATGCTTGTCCCCCCTTCCGTCTCCCCCGACAGCCCGCAATCACATTGCATTCGGGCCTGAGCACGCTTACGTCATCGATGATGCGCTGTTCAGTGTAAGAGAAGCACTCTCTGAGACTTCAGTAGAGATTTCTTTAAATAATTATATGGTTTTAGTTGTTTGATATGCAGTGACACACAGTCAAATATTCCGCCAAACAGATCCGCCAATGCTGACACTCATAAACAATCATTAAGTCCTTGTGCTGCAGGCCTGAGCAAGGTTCGGATAGCATAGTGTGAGTACGCTCTTAATGTCCTCATATATTGTTGTCTTGGCAACATCCTTAAAACATTTATAATGACAACTGGTTTGAAAGTTTTACAAAAATAAAATGAAAAATCTTACAATGTGGTAAAGTTTAGTTTAAGTCTTTATGTTCAGGTAAAACTATATAATTTATATTTTTATGTAACCACTATTACACACCATACTTTCCATAAAGGCTCTTTAAAACAGTACATTCTGTTAAAAATAAAGCAGAAGAATCTACCTAGAGACAGGTGACATCTACATGTTTCCATTCTCTCAGTGAATGATCACTTCTTCAAACTGGTTTGTGGGATATTTGTTCACACGAACAATGGTATCAATAGAAAATGAAACAGTCAAAATAATTAAATGTTTTATTATTATTTGCTACTATTATTCTAATTACAGAACCCTGGTTTAACAGTCATTTATATAACTACATTTTCAGTAAAACCTAATAGAGGCTATTGAGATAGCTGCTAGGATGTTGGTAACCCTGTTCATAAACATTTGCACTTTACTTTTGCAGTTCATGGGGTTCAAGAGATTATCAATTTTATGATATATTTAATGAAGTATTATAATCAGATAAAAATGGCTAAATTTAAATGTGATACATCATTGGATAATTATAATGATTAACTGAATTTTAGATTTCGCTTTGCCTAGAGACAAATATTATATATAATAAAAGCTGTTTTTTAATTGGCTGGTTTGGAAAGGGATTCAGGAACAACAAGTAAATACAAGTTATCACCGTTTTTTTTTTTTTATCAAATGCCAAGCCTCTGACACTAAACCATAGGGAGAGTTCCTTGTCAGCGTTATGTGTGAAATGTCAGCAGCGTGTTTACTTTCTGACGAATAGGCCAAACCTGATATAAAGGACAAGAAAAAAAACTCAAGTATACAGCTCATAAAGCCAATCTGAGCATTTTGTTTAGGTAAAAAGCTAACTTTCACACATAAATTTGTAGTCTGATCAAAAAGCATCATTTGTTCATTCAATAATTCATTCATTTTTAATATATTGAAACCATCCAGGGTAAAATGTTAAGTTTTTTATAGACGCTAGGACACACTTCTCAAGGTCACTTTTGCAAAACTCTTTACACAATTCTCCTAACCGACTTTCAGCTTGGTAAAGCTGTTCATTTCACATTCAAAACGTACAACTACCAAAACACTTTATTCAGGTCTCAAATAAATTCATTCTTCCAGAACACAAGTAAAAGTTGACAGCCGACAAACACACTTTGTCACCCAGAAAACAATGACCTAAAAAACACTAACAACATTAAATCAAATCAAATCAAATCACTTTTATTGTCACATCAGCAGCAGCACGTGTGCTATGATGAGTGAAAAGCTTAGGTGCTGGCTCCAGACAGTGCAAAATACAGACAGTGCAAAATGCACCCAGTGCAAAATACAACATAAAACAACATTCTCCCAAAAGGAAACAAAACAATGTAGCATTACACATGTAGCATTACACAATGTTTTCTTGTGTAAAACAAGGACACATCTCTGTTTGTAAATGCAATATTTATTGTTTATAACTGCAATGTTACTGGATGAATCAGACATGATGCAGAATTCTTCAATATTTTATGTAGTTTATTTTTTATTTTTTATTTTTTTTGCAGTAAGTAATTTTCTAAAATACAAGAGTTTGTATACACACCATCCACTGATACAGATACAATAGTAATACTAATCTACTTGGTCTTTTCCATTTGGCCACAGGTTCTCATCCACTTCACATCTTATGTCATCTAGGGCAATACGCCTAAGAATCTTCTGGCATGCCTGATCCATCCCAGGCACTCTTCTTCCTCTTTCAGCCACTTCTCCATTTCTGTCTGTGTCCATGTTAACATGACAATACACACCTATTCAGCAGCTGTCTCCTTTTTATATAATCAAATTGAAAGAGTAACACCTGTATAGATGTTCATCTACAATGAGAATCAGCTGTGGCATTTTTAGATTTTGAAATATTCATTCATTCATTTTCTTTTCAGCTTAGTCCCTTTATTAATCTAGGAATGAACCACCAACTTATCCAGCATATGTTTTATGCTGCAACCCATCGCTGGGAAAGATTTGAAATATGTTTCAATAAAACATTGCTGTTGAATTTTGCTGTCTTGTTCAGTTTTGCATTATGTTATTGTTTTTGAACATTAGTTCAACAGTTTTTAAAACAGTATGAAAGCACATGCAAAATGTCCAGTACGTACAAAGTTTTATGGCAGTTGTTGTGTTTGAGTGAGAAAAGAATTCATGAAATTTGAGAGATGTAGTCATTGAATGCATTTTGTGCCAATACAATGATAATTGATCCTTGGTTTAGCCCTCATTCTGTTGTGCTCACAGTCTGAAGAGTTTTGTGTGACCTAAGTATTGAGAAATGTGTCCTAGCATCTGCAAAAAACTGTAAATAAGTGGATTGTTACTAAACAACACTTGTGCCCTTCCAGCCACAACCCAACACTGGGAAACCCCCATACACTCTTGCATTCACACACTACGGCCAATTTAACTTATTCAATTCACCTACACCATGTCTTTGGACTGTGGTGGAAACTGGAGGACCCGGAGGAAACTCACACAAACACAGGGAGAACACACAGAAGTGCCAACTGACTCAGCTGGGGCTCAAACCATGCAGCGACCTTTATGCTGTGAGGCGATCGTGATACCCACTGCACCACAGTGATGCCATAATGTAAATATTTCACATAGAAAACTTTTAAATTAAATGTAAAATTTATATTGAAAATAATAATAATAATAATAATAATAATAATAATAATACACTGTAAAAAATAATACCCTATATCTACTCAATAAAATTGAGGTAACAGATTACAAGCAATATTATTAATTAAATGTAACATATATGGATTGAGAAACAATTAATTAAATTAGCTTATTTAAAATTAGTCATTTAAAATGAGTAACCATAAACAGTACCTAAAGCAATTAGCCAATTTTAAACAAAAATATTAATTTAATTGAACACAAAAACCAACACAATGTTAATGAAAACTACTCAATGCTTTTATTTTAATTTAACATAAAATGTGTGGAGCCTGTTCATGAGCTCTAGAAAATAATACCCTATATCTACACAATAAAATTAAGGTAACAGATTACAAGCAATATTATTAAATAAATTCAACAAGTATGGATTGAGTAGAATTTAATTAAATTTAGCTCAAATTAGTGAAGCCTGTTCAGCAGTGTGGAGCCACAAAACAGATGAACAACAATCTCATAATAGACAATACATCATATAATACACAATAAAACATGTACATTTAAACAAATTGATAATCTTAACAAGGATTTTGCTAATGTTTTTGCTAATGCTTTTTACACAGCATAGCTTCAAACAACTGGACATTAATCAATAACAATAAAGTAAATTGAAAGTGAAATTTATGTGATTTAATGCACGAAAGGTATTATTTGCCAGGATAATGCAGATTTATTAACCAAAGAGGACACAACAGTTCATGGGAATAACACCCTCTAATATGTTCCGGTATTCACTAGACAGTCACTTGTATACTTTCTTTGTCACAGTTAAAATGCATAAGTCAAACCCAGGTAGACACAAGCTCTGGGAATGTAGTCAAGAGTCGTGTTTCCACTCTCGTGCCTTAAGTGAGCGTGCCAATGCAAGCCAGGGCCAGTTGCATTTCCACAGTGACTTCCAGGGCCTTATTGGATACCTTGAGCCAAAACAGTCCAGCTGGGGCTTTGGGGCAGTCTGGAAAAGAAAAGGTCTGTAAGAACTTTAACACCTTCGATGATGATGATGATGATGCAAGTGTCTTTAGGCGGTCACTTGTAGAAGGCCCCCGTTCTGGTCAACATTACTGCCATGACAAGCCGTTCAGTTCCTGACGGTTCTTCATTGTCCAACACCATTGAACAACAGTAAGAAAAAAATAATAATAAAAGAGAAAATATGTTAACAATCTGTTATCGTGTTATGATATACAGTCCAAAATGATAAATGTCAGAAACTCTACCTTTAGTCTCAGTTCTCTGTCTTACTCCAAGAGGTCCTCAGCAGCTGTAAAGATCCATGGTGCACAGTTCTCTCTCAAATTCAGCACTCACCTTAAAAAATGGAATGACAGAAAAAAAATATTTACATAAGTTTTTTTGATACACTGTAAAATATTCGACCCTAACTTAACAGTAAATTACTGACTAATAATTTTATTACTTTCACAGTAAGCCACTGTGATTTGTTTTACACTAAATTACTGTAAAAAATAAAATTTTATTATCACTATTATGTAAAGATATCATAAAAATTGTAACTTTATAAAAATATTAAAATTGAATAAATGTATTTTTTATAGGGTGACTAGGTGGCATGGTGGGTAGCACTGTCGCCTCACAGCAAGAAGGTTGCTGGTTCGAGCTTCAGCTCCCCGTGTTCTTGTGAGTTTCCTCCGGGTGCTCCGGTTTCCCCCACAGTCCAAAGACCTGGTATAGCTTAATTGGGTAAAATTAGCCGTAGTGTGTGTGTGTGAATGGGAGTGTATGGGTGTTTCCCAGTAATTAGTTGCAGCTGGAAGGGCATCAGCTGCATAAAACATATGCTTGATAAGTTAGCTGTTCATTCCTCTGGTTAATAAGCAACACGTGATTAATTAAGGGACTAAGCCAAAAATAAAATGAATGAATGAATATTTTTTTATGATAACATTACATTTGATTTAAATGTTTTCTATTTGAATTTTTTAGATTATGTACGCCATCTTCAGTACAATGAAGATTAACCAGTTTTGGAAAATTTCCGGGAGCTCCACAGCACAAAACACCAAACCTGCACCAGATCTGTGATACTTCCTTTTTCAAAATTCACATGATTATGAACTTCTTTTGTCTTGTGAAAGTCATCTTGATAACGATACTTTCACATTATTTTCATGTTTAACCACAACCAAGTGTTTTAACATTTGAAAAACATATTAAACACCTTCATTTTACCCTGCACAATGTTGTTTAAATAAATAAATAAATAAATAAATAAATAAAGGTAAGATGGATGTTGGACATTTAATGAATGGGTCAAGTAATTGTTTTATGCAACATTTATTTATGATTTTACATAATTACATAAATAATTTTTCTTCTTCATCTTATTATTATTATTGGTATTGTTGTTGTCTTAACAATAGCTTCTTTAAAAATATATTTGTTATATTCAAATCTAATGAGACCATTCTCAGCTGTGACATTTCTTATTCTTGTCTTTATGAAAGAAAACTATCAAATATGGTCCGCCAGTTGGACCAGTTCGCTACAGTGATATGACTGCCATCTTGTGGTTGTTAACATTGCAGAAACTCATAGAAATGTCCTTTTATTTTTAATTAGTGTGATATTTACTGTTGGGTTAATACTGCCACCTAGAGGTTGTCAATGCTAATTAATTCCGTTATATAATAGAGAATATTCTTTCTTTTCTCTCTTTTTCTAAGATTTTGTAGTTTAAAAGTAATATGGAAGACTAATTGGAGGATATGATTAATCTCATTTTGATGACATAAGTTGACATGATACAGTTGGCAATCACAGCAAACACAAAACAATAAACAAGAATAAAGCTTTAGTCAAGTCTGTTATATGCTTAAATCTAGACATTATTAATTTAGAATCTTTTAAAATGTATTTATTATTATTATTATTATTATTATTATTATTATTATTAACTACTTATTAGAATAATTTATAAAAAGAGTGGACCTCAAAAGAAACAGAATTGGGATTTTTATCACAAGTCGATGCACATTTAAATCATTCGAACATAGTTGTTTGAAAGGTTAATGAAATATATGAAAAGTTCAGATACAAAAACCTTTAAGTGCCATCTAGAATTTTCTTCTAAAATGAGTATTTATCTCTGCCTCTTATGCTTATGTTCAGTTGTCATGTTAAAATAGATGAAAATTACCTATTCTTTGCCATAAAAGTGAAATTACTTAATCAAATCATGGGAGCCTGAGAAAAATGCTTATTTTAGAAGAAAATTTCAGATGGCACTTAAAGGTTTTTGCATCTAAACTCTTCATATATTTATTTATTTTTGTCCAGAAACAGTGAGAAAAAAAGATCATATGAAGATAAGTGTTCTTCACTAACAATTAATCACTTAATTATCATTAACTTTTAACACTACCCCAGTGTTACAGCTTGCAGCTTCATTCCACAGCAAAGCAGAAGCAGTGCATGAATAGGCAAAGAAGAATCAGATCCTTACCTATTTCATTTATAATTTAAAACAGTTTAAAAAAAAGCTTTTATAACTTCACCTCTAATGCTTTTTCCTTTGCCTGCACCTTTGACTTTAAATGTAAATTATGCAGATCATAAAGAGCAGATTGCTTTTTTAACCTCCATGATGATATGAATGTTGTTCATTATTGTCTATTCAGTTGGACACTGAACTTTTTTTTACTAACTTACAGCATGACAAGCAAATATTCACTCACCTATTTTTGTCATTGCCTAATATCAGAGGTCGCCACAGCTGAATGGACAGCCATTTTCTGAAATCATCAAAAATCATCAAAATGAAATAATTTGTTTACTCAAAAGAAATAAAATTATCTGCCAATGATGAGTATGATGAAGGACTATTTTTTTTTTCAGTAAGCCAGCTCAAGTGCTTCCTGTGAACCATTGATAATTTTCAATCATGTGATCCGTGCAGAGGCTGACAGGCAAAAAACCATGGGCTGTAATGGCATCGGGCCTTCAGATGTAATAGCACCAAAACTGTGCAGGGGAATTTCCCGTGCAAGAATAAGATGTGTGAGGTGTGTGATACACACAAGTGAGGATAGCGGCAGCAAAATAAAGATGGACATAAGGAGCTTTTTTCAGCAAAAAGTGTAAGTCACATGGACTCAAGTTCGTTACTGAATGAGTCCATCATTTTAATGCCATTAATGCTTATGATTTCCCCATGCTTTAATGCACAGTTTAACATAGCAGATCTACATATTATGACGACAAATTAATGCCAAAAATAATTGAGCGCAGCGGTGATGTTTATGTGCGAGAAGTCAGCTGTGAGCAGATGACATATATCCAGCTGCAGGCCCGCATTAAGTGTAATAAACTAGTTCAAGATCTTAATGTTGTCATAGTTGGTTAAAATCGTTTTGTTGTAAATTATAAAAAACAAACAATAATGTGTCACATTAAAATGAATAACTATAGTTAACAATTTAAAATTAATATTGTTATAAACTGATTTAAACTACTATCTTTTACTAAACTGTAGCAACCTTTAATATATATATGGATCATAAAATATATTTAAGGGTATTTCACCCTATGCTCACCCTTAAAAGGACAGTCCAATCAAAACTGAAGATTCTGTCATCATTTACTCACCTTGTACTTGTTCCAAACCTATTTGACTTTTCTTCTATTGAACACAAAAAATAATATGTTGAAGAAAGCAGAAACCTGTAACCATTGACTTTCATAATATTTGTTTTTCCTACTCTGGAAATCAATGATTTTAGGTTTATAGCTTTCTTTTAAATACCTTCTTTAATCTTTAATTCTTTAGTGTACAAAATAAAGAAACAAAGATTTGGAACTACTTGAGGGTGAGTAAATTTTCATTTTTGGGTGAACTATCCCTCTTCAATATATTATTTGAATATATTATTTATGGTTTCCCCCACAAGTCCAAAGACATGTAGTACGGGTGAATTGGGTAAGCTAAATTGTTTGTAGTGTATGAGTGTGAATGAGAATGTGTGGATGTTTCCCAGTGATGGGTTGCGGCTGGAAGGGCATCCGCTGCGTAAAACAAATGCCGGATAAGTTGGCGGTTCATTCCGCTGTGGTGATCCCGGATTAATAATGGGACTAAGCTGACAAGAAAATGAATATATTATTGAGTACACACTGATACTCTGAATTCCATAGCTAGCCTATTTGTACATGTTTTTAGCTTCAAAAAAGGTGGCCTGCCATCTCCAGGTTGGAGGAAAGTCCTTACCCCAGATGGAGGAGTTCAAATATCTTGGGGGCATGTCCCACCGGGAGGGGGCCTCGGGGAAGACCCAGGACATGCTGGAGGGACTATGTCTCTCGGCTGGCCTGGGAACGCCTCAGGATCCCCCCGGAGGAGCTGGAGGAAGTGTCTGGGGAGAGGGACGTCTGGGGTTCTCTCCTAAGACTGCTGCCCCCACGACCCAGCCCCGCAAAAGTGGAAGAAAATGAATGAATGAATGAATAAATGACTGCAAAAATGAGAAAAAAATATTTTCACTACACAGCTGTCAATTCTCCATTACATAAGCCTCAGCTACTAGCATGTATGCCTATGATATTGCCCTGGTTAAACTTTAGCTAACTTACATGGTTGTTAATCAGGAGGATGTTAGACAAAATACAAGACAGAAATACAAGACAAAATAGCCTATTTGCTTTTGAACTTTTGGATAAACAGCTGACGTTAAATTTGAGCCTTAGGTAGTCTTTTGTTAACCGTTACTCACCTCTATACAATATAGATGAATTACAGATGAATTTACATCAGTGGTTCTGTTGATCATAGCGTGCGGCCATTACAGAGGTCAGCTAACACCTGTTTTACCCGCACTCCATCCGCAGTGTGTGTATGGGCCAGACTGTTAAGCTATGGCCCAGATGCAGTCTGTGTGCAGTGCACTGTTGAAACATTACTTTTGAAGACAGAGTAACAATATAAGTAGTGTCCTCATCAAGGGTGCAATTCTGGTCTGAGAGGTGGGTGTGTGTGTATGTAAATAT
>CAIGQQ010037819.1:2791311-2817850 GCA_903798035.1 Danio albolineatus | reverse complement strand
TTAAATAAACAATTATTTTTTAATATAAACAATTCACATTTGTATGTATGTATATGTCCTATTATACATACTATTTAATGTCCTATTATTTAAATTAAGTATAAACTGACATCAGTGAGGTAGAATGTAAATGTCACTGTAAAATGGCTTTAAATGTTATTTGTGAATTTGTAAATATATATTGCAATGGCAAAAATGATTGAGGTCATCTCCAAGTATTAAGTCGATATATTGATTATTGTCACTGTCCTATTCAACTATTATTGAGTTTTCTTATACCACTTTTCTGTAACGCTTATTAAAAACGCGGTGCGTTGGTATTCTGCACACACACGTCAATAATTTAAACAAATACTTCCAATATATGTTGTAGGAATCGTTAGGCTATTTATGAAATGCAGGCACATATTACATCGTTTCAGATATCTTCTGGTTTAAGCCTGCAGCTAACATTACTCACAATCTGCTGGATTTAGTCCAATAAATTTTTTTTATAAAGTTTTAAATAATTAATTATTTGATTTAAGACATCATTGCATGCATTTATATATAACTTTGTACTAGAATATCACTCACCGGAAAAATGGAGCCCCGTCTTGGACGGTCTGTCAGTACAATTTGCCATACAAGCCATATTATTTAATAAATGTACAAAATAAACCTGTGATGTTTATGTCTCTTTGTGACGGTAATGCACTCGTATGCTGGAGTAAACATAGTTCTTTTATTATTTCTCACTCGCACACTTGTGCTTCCTTACATGCACCACCTGCATGTGATGTCGACTCACGTGACTTCACAGGTCACATCAATGCATATGTTACATCACTCTCTTTTTTTTTAACAAACTTTTTTTTTTTTTTTTAATACAACAATAACTTTGCAACAAACTATTGTAACAGTTGTAGTAACAACAAAAGTATTAACTGTGGCTAATCATAAAAAAAACTCTGTAACAACAAAAATTCCTAAGCAACATGAATACTTGAAAGATCTGAACAGTCTCTGTTTCATGAACAGTCTGTAGCATTTGGATTGCACAACTTCAATGCCATTTTCTTATTTATTTTTTTTTTTTTCAGTGACCTAAACATAATCAAAGAGGTAGGCAGGAGGCCTACGGTTGTGCCTGAAAGGATATTTCGGAGGGACTGTGTGTGTGACATTTTCTTCTGTCTTCTGTGTGACTATCTCCATGTCCTGGCTGAAACAAAAGCTCAGGCATCTCCTGGTTGAGTCTTTTAAAGGGCCACAAAACCCCCCAGTCTCAGCGTGGTGTTTTCACACCTCTAGTTTGGAAAAGCTCAGCAAAGTGGGTGTGTCCAGCTCTGTTTAGGTGGGAGTGTTGGGGAAGAGAAAGAGGGAAGGTTTTGCATAAAAATGGGAGTTTCCTTTTGTGCACGCGCTGACTTTCAAACAAACAAACAGACGCAGAGGTATTAAATGTTAGTAACTGCTGAAGGAGTGCAGATTTAATGGAGTATTTGAAACGCACGGCGTATTTCAGGAAAATAAATCCTCCACATTTCTCAGTAACTAGATGCACTTGGTAGGTAGCGTCAGAAAACTCTGTGTGTATAGACTATTCTGTCATTAAATGCGGCGAAAATTCTACACGACAGTAATCGTTTGATTAAGATGTTCACACTTTACATGGATCTTTCAGTCTATAATACTATAGTGATATTAACGTGCTGTAAACTCAGCAACAGTTCTAATCATTTGACTAAGGTCTGTCTTTAAACACTGAAAGAGTATTGCAGACGAAACCAACTAACTTTGCCATCTTCATAAACAAACAAACACCACTAAACGCCTACTTACCAATCAGGTGACAGGACAATGAACACCAACTGGAGCCGTGTACTTTTTAAAAGGAGGCGAGCGGCAGATCCGGATTTCACCATTTCCAGATGCAAAAAGCTCTCGGGTAAAAATGTTTCTTACAAACGCATATCTGGCGCGCGTCGCGTGCGCTGTAATCCACCGTGAGTCCAGCTGCGCCCTCATATCGGGGAAATGAAAGCAAAACCTTAGTTAAAGCACATTTATAAACGCAACACTGAAGACCTGTGTTTCCAAGCAATCCTTTTTCTCCCACTTGTTTTGGCAACCTGGCGTCGCTCCGCCGTCTAAACACTGTAACAGCTGCATTCTTCGAAGCTGTCATGCATATTAATGAAATAGTGCACGCTGATTGGTTTGAACAAAGGCTATGTCATGAATTAATGCTGCGCGCTCACTGACGTCAATTTGTTCACGCCGGGACAGACCTCCAGTCACCACGCGGGAGAATACGCATGGCTCTCATCGGCGTGACGCAGCCTCAAAAATTTGTTTCAAACCGGTAGAACGAATTTGCTCGAAATAACGCAAACACAACCAATTTTCACTTTTTAGTCAATTATATGTGTCCTAATAGTGTTTATAGCAGCGTGGGACACATATATGACTGTCAATAGCTCAAAAAATGTGTTTTGGTGTTTCATGGCCCTTTAAAGAAAGAACAGTTCCTTGTTATAGAGTGTCCTTGTCGTTCTGCAGTTACCATAGTGCCTTTGACTCTGGTGACTGTGAGTGGTTTGTACTGTATTATGTCGTTAGTTTGTTCTGTTTCTGTTGCCGGCACTAATACAGTGTCCCCAAGTTTGATGTTGATGTGTGTGGCATGTTTTCGAGTGTCTGCAAGGGCTTTCATCTTATCCTTTGCGCTTTTGTCTCTTTTGCGGACAACATCATCTGCACTGATGATACTTGGAGTAGCTATAGGAATTTTTGTTCGCATCTTCCTTTGAAAGATCAGGTCAGCTGGAGAAGTCCCTGTTGTACAATGAGGTGTGGATCTGTACTCACGAAGGAAAACGTTTAGCTGTTGTTTCCAAGGGAGACCTTGAGTGTGTGCAATTTGAATGGCTTTCCCTAAAGTACGCATAAATCTCTCTGTTGTAGCATTAGCTTGGGGCCAGAACGGTGTTATTTTCCTATGGTGAAACCCACTGCAGACATCAAATGGTGCGAACATGTTGCTGTTGAAGGGAGGGCCATTGTCAGTTTTAAGCACTTTGGGAATTCCAAACACAGAAAAAACATCATCAATAGCTGGTATTACAGCAGTTGCTGACGTAGCGTGTAGAATTTTAACTACAGGATACCGGGTGTAGTCATCTATAATGACCAGTAGATATTCACCAGATGGTAATGGCCCATAGAAATGAGAAGGGTCTGCATCCAGACTCTATTGATAGAAATCCGCACTCAGATTATGCCATGGTGCTTCTGGCATTTCTGACATTTGGAGTGGCTCGACATGTGTGATGGGGGTATTCGCTTCATCATTCGCGATCAATGTTGGGAAACCAAGTCGTACGGCAAGAGGGATTTAATGCTAAAACGGCTTGCCATACACGGTGATCGGTTCTGCGCAGATTTTGCCCATCTCAAAGGAACCTATTGCTTCTTTGCTTAAGCTGTTCCAGTGCAATGCACACAACATGACCACTAGTTGTCACTGTAGAGAAGGGCTTTTAAAAACATGTGCTTCGATTGTTTGTGCTTTCACGAAGCCTCGCTCTGCCCACCACTACCTGTGCCACACCACATCTTTTGTTACTATGTTTTTATTGTTCCAGACCTCTTATTATATAGTATGTAATCATCTGTTTCAGTCCATTTGTCCCTGGTTGTTAGATATTTTGTTTCCATGTGATTGTGTTTACCCACACGGCACATACAGGCTGGGCCTCTTGGCATTGATGATGCCCACAGTCTTTAGTGTCCATCAATCCCATTCCTTGTGTTTCCAATATGGCATTGGGAGTGCCACCATGGAAAGCTTCCACTACCAGAGTTGCCGCTGGAATGTAGACATAGATTCAGATTGAAAATAGTTAACAGTGTTTAGACATTGGTTTATATAAATCATTTTTGATGACTAGGCACACAGGAGAACATGGATGATGACAGGTTACCTCTGGGTATTCATTTTCTTTTCGGCTTAGTCCCTTTATTCATCAGGGGTCGCCACAGTGGAATCAACCGCCCACTTATCCAGCATATGTTTTACGCAGTGGATGCTCTTCCAGCCACAACACAACTCCGGGAAACACCCATACACTCTTGCATTAACACACATACACTACATCCAATTTAGCTTATTCAATTCACCTTTAGCGCATGTCTTTGGAGTGTGGGGGAAACCGGAGCACCCAGAGGAAACCCACGCGAACACGGGGAGTACAACTCCACAAAGAAAAGCTAACTGACCCACAAACCAGCGACATTCTTGCAGTGAGGCGATTGTGCTACCCACTGCACCACTGTGACGCCTGAAAGCATTATGATAACCTGAAAAAAAAATATTTGAATTTCTCCTTTCATTCCTTCAAAGCTGCCAATGTGAAAGTGAAAGCCTTCGGAAAGAACATAAAACTTCTAAATGATCTTGAATACTGAACTTGGTTGAAATTTTATCAAATGTGTGTGTTTAGTTATTTATTTGATTTCCCCTACACCTAAAACTTTTAAAACTATCTGTTAGGGCAAGCAGTTCTCTTATTTTTATACTTTTTGACAGCTGAAAAGAAAAGGGAACATTCTTTTTCCTCCTAGTTACAGTGATGTCACTGTGCTGGGCAGACTCTGAGTGGATGATGCAAAAGCCATAACAGAGGAAATATCACCTGCCGTCTTCACCTCAGTCAAACTGATTTTTGTTTAGCTGCATCTGATGGAGCCGTATGTAATAGTTCTCACTTTTATTGCTTTTCTGTCATCTAATGCTGAATGTAAGTTCTTTTATATGTATATTTAGTCATTTTTACCATTTTCAGAAATAGTAAAATGAAAAAAACTTGAAACTCGTTTATTTTGTAGCACAGTTTCCTCATGTTGTTACTTTTGGATGTTTCTTGATGGTAAATATTTTCTTTCACACAAACTCTGTTTGAAAACATAATATCGTTGTCTCAGATCAACTGTTTTATGCATTTTAATCATTTTTGCCAAAACAATTTTTCAAAACAATTTGGATAAAACTACAACTATGTACAAAATTTAACTTGATTAGAAAAAATACAGAATGGCACACATTGGGTGATTAGCTTAGTTACATTTTTCATGTTAATTTATCTTTCAACACTGCATTGGTGTGTTATAGAAACAATAATTAATATAATCAGATTAAAACATCATATAATAGTTTGATTCACTGATCTTAGAGGTGAATTTAATCTCAGATTATGAAGATGGTTTGGTTTTGGTATTAAAATGTTGTATATAGTGGTTCTGATGTTATACAAGCTTTAATCAGACTTTAAAAAAATGTATACTTTGAACATTCATCATTTGTTTTCGGCTTTATCCCTTGATTAATCTTGGGTTGCCACAGCGGAATAAACCGGCAACTTATCCAGCACACGTCTTTATGCAGCAGATGCCCTTCCATCTCAAACCAGTGGTGTGAGGTGCTAACCACTGAGCCACTGTGTCGCCCCTTTGTGTCAGTCCAGTTTTCAGAGTTAAAATTCAAGTGTTGTTGAGATTCATTTGGAGATTCTTAAACACAGATCCTTAGGGGAAAAAAAGCTAAGTTTTGTTAATGATAGTCCCTTATAATAACCATTGCAAAATATTACACAATATATTTTAAATTCAGATAACTTCACCTAACAGGCCAGGGAATTAGCACTTCTGGTATAACATTAATGTTGTTTTCATGTAATTAAATCTATTTTTTAAAAAATCCTTTTAAGGTCAATATTAGTAGTCCCCTTATGCAATATATATTTAGATTTTCTACAGAACAAGCCAATGTTATACAATGATTTGCCTAATTACCATAACTACATAACTACATGTTTAACATAGCCTAGTTAACCTTATTAACCTAGTAAAAGTAAAATTGCACTTTAAGCTGAATACTATCTTGAAAAATATCTATTCAATTATTATGTACTGTCATCATGGCAAAAATAAAGGAAATCAGTTATTAGAAATTAGTTATTAAAACTATTATGTTTAGAAATCTGTTGAAAAAGAAAAACTTATTTCTGTTAAACAGATATATGGAAAGGGTGGGATATGCAGGGAGGTAATAATTTAGTAGAACAAACAATAGTTGAACTGTATAGGCGTTGGACAATAAGACTGAAACACCTGTTTTTAGACCACGATAATTCATTAGTATGGTCTAGGGCAGGGATCACCAATCTCAGTCCTGGAGGTCCGGTGTCCCTGCAGGGTTTAGCTCCAATTTGTCTCAAAACACCTGCCTGGATGTTTCAATACCTTGTGAGAGCTTGATTAGCTTGTTCAGGTGTGTTTGATTAGGGTTGGAGCTAAAATCTGCAGGGCACCGGACCTCCAGGAACAAGTTTGATGACCTGTAGGGCTTCTTTTTGCGGTCAATACAGCATAAGTTTGTCTTGGAAATTACAGATACAAGTTCTGCAGTAGCCAAAGGGATTCTGAGTCATTCTTCTTGCAGAATAATGACCAGGTCACTACGTGATGCTGGTGGAGGAAAACGTTTTCTGACTCACTCCTCCAAAACACCCCAAAGCAAATAAAAATATTTAGATTTGGTGCAGGCCATGAGAGATGTTCGACTTCACTTTCATGTTCATCAAACCACCCTGTCACCAGTCTTGCTTTGTGTATAGGTGCATTATAATCCTGATACATGGCACTGCCTTCAGGAAACAATATTTGAAACATTGGTTGCATATGGTCCTCCAGAATTATGATCCGTTAGTTCTTAGTAGTGACGTGCCCATCTAGCACAAGTACTGTGCCTAGGGAATGCCATGATATTGCAGCCCAGACCATCACTGATCCACACCCATGCTTAACTCTGGACATGCCAGTCATTAATAGTCATGCATCTTTGGGGCTTATCCACACTATTAACAGGAAAACAAGTGTTTTCTGAAGACATATCACGTAGTTTGAAATGTTAAGAGTTGTATTGTTTTTTTATTTCAGTTGTACGAGAAGAATTCGAAATTTATGTATGCTCGGACACAGAAAGCGAGGCTATGGTTGGAGCTGATGAAGAGGAGTTGTGGCATGCTGACTTTAAGCAGAAGACGGGAGTAATAACATCACCTGATTTTGCAGATCGTATTGGATTTCCTGGGTTTTATGAAATCAGTGTTGATTCAATAGCAGGATGCAGAAGGAACTTAGCAAACAACATTAGAGGTTTCAAGAGCCCACCACCAGTAATGGGTAAGCTGTGATAATGTGCTATGGATTTTATTTCTGAATATTAATGCTGCCTATGCATTATTTTAATTATTGAGGGTCTATAAAGTTTTTATTTTTACTAAACAGTAACACATTTAACAATGTGTTAGGAGTACATTAGCTATGTGATATGACATCAGGGACTGATCTTAGCATTTTTAATATAATTCATTTAGTACATAGTATAGTGTGTAAAGCAGCTACTAAATCAGAAACTCCAAATCAGAAAAAAGTTGGGGCAGTATGGAAAACGCAAATTAAAAAGAAAGTAGTGATGTCCAAATTTGCTTTCATTCTATTGCAGACAATATGAACACAAACTATATATGTTTTGTCCGGTCAACTTCATTTAATTTGTAAATACACATCCTTTCCTGTCATTCAGACCTGCAACACATTCCAAACAAAGTTGAGACAGGAGCAATTTAGGGGTAGTATTCAGGTAAATTGGTTAAATAATGATGTGATTTGAAACAGGTGATGTCAACAGGTGATTGCAATTCTAATTTAATTAATTTAACACCAATGAAGCATCCAAAATATTTCCACAATGGCCAGTAAAATTGCCATCATCTCTGTTCAATAATAATTCAATCCATTAACAATCTTAAATTTTAACAGGGCAATAGGCCTATTTTAATTTAAATTTAAAAATTTTGTTCACATAATTTTTTTATAAATCTTTACATTTTTAAAAATCAATAATGTTTGCTATATATCTCTTCAATACTAAAAACTCTGGTTATGGTCATTTCCATCAATCGTGTTTTTTTGCAGTTGAACTCTTCAATGCACAACATAAAAATATGATATCTCAAAATTACAAAAATATCTGTTTTAACTTCCTTAAAACACCAGAACACCATATTTATTTTTATATATTACTATTTCTAAAGTTCCTCTGCATATCCACCTGCAGCACTGAGACTGATGATGATCTGAAGGCTCTGCATCCTGTTGACTGAGATTTTATTGCATTTCATTTCAGGATGCTGAATTGTACACTATAGCTCATTATATATATATCTGCCCTCTCTTGAATATACCCTTACCATTTGTCTGTTACTTTCTTAGAGTAATCTCCATCAATACTCCAAGCATTGGCCACCCTCTTAAAAAGAAATAAATCGTCTGTTCTGTTCCTACGCCTAGGCAAATATACTGAGAAAGCACAAATCATAGGCCACATTTTTTAGATGTCATCATATACTGCAGAGTTCTGCAGTTCAATATTTTGAAACTACAAAAATACAAGACACTAAAGTATTTTGATAAAATATAAGCCATTTTCATCAACCCTATCGAATACAAATACAAAATATTATTTTGTATTTAAAATACACATTTGAAATACATGTATCATAAATACTGCCCTGGGCGCAAAGTTGAACTACCTTCAACTACCGCAAAGTTGATACTCTGCATCAAGAAGTCTTTCATCTGTAAGCGATATCTACTTTGGCAAACCTTTGTCAACTACCACAATACGTAGCTACATCCACAAATCGTCACCATAGACTTATAATGTTCTATCTGACATTTATGTCAAAATTGAGTTATTGATGTATTCTTATTAATTGACAACTCATTTACATCATGGGATTTTTTAAAAATAAGTTGTTACACTTTAAAACTTTTTATTTAAAAAACAAATGTTACACATGCACTGTTTGCTTTGGGATGCCAAAATTTTGAAGCTCAATATCTCAAATCCATTCAGAACGTAGATAGAACCTTATAGTTCCAAGGTGTCGAAATGCCAGTGATAACTGTACTGTGCCAAAAGGAAGCCCTATGTTAACAGTGTCCAGATGTGATGTTAACTTATCAGGGCTCTGAGGCATCTGGGATAGTCCATCACACAGTGGAAACATGTACAGTGGTCAGATGAATCAGTATTTTTGGGAAGAAATGGACACATGTGCTCCGGACCAAAGAAGAAAAGGAACAGATATTAAGCAGACAGTCTACTAATACTCAAATGGACCATCGAAATAAAGTGTTACCTAATATTACAGCTGAAAACTTCATAACTTAGTGTCTTCAGCCCCTAAGTATCTTTAAGTGTTTTGAAAAGTGATGGCAACATTATAAAGTGTTAAATGCAGCTAAATCCTCAGAGTAAAATTGACTCATTTTAGAGAACATTTCATTCATTCATTCATTCATTTTCTTTTCGGCTTAGTCCCTTTATTAATCCGGGGTCGCCACAGCGGAATGAACCGCCAACATATCCAGCACTTGTTTTACGCAGCGGATGCCCTTCCAGCCACAACCCATCTCTGGGAAACACATCCATACATTCTCATTCACACACATACACTACAGACAATTTAGCTTACCCACTTCACCTGTACCACATGTCTTTGGACTGTGGGGGAAAGAGAACATTTGGTCCCTCTCTAAATTGAGTAAAAGTTACTCAGCAGGTGGGGTTAATGGGGTTAATTAAGTGATGATTGAGCACTGATGACGAACACCTGCTGTTAATAAGCAGAAACAGAAGAGAAGCAGCAGCAGCTTTGCTCATTGCTGACCTGTTTGACTTGATTTCTGTCAGGTGTTCACAAAAGGGGCGCCACGGTGGCGTAGTGAGTAGCACATTCGCCTCACAGCAAGAAGGTCGCTGGTTCGAGCCTCGGCTGGGTCAGTTGGCATTTCTGTGTGGAGTTTGCATGTTCTCCCTGTGGTTGCGTGGGTTTCCTCCGGGTGCTCCGGGGTTTCCCCACAAGTCCAAAGACATGCGGTACAGGTGAATTGGGTAAGCTAAATCAGAATCAGTTTTATTGCCATGTGTGCTTCACACACACAAGGAATTTGCTTTGGATACAGAAGCTTCCAGTGTACATAAAGTGACAAGTGACAACACAGAATAAATATTAAAAAAAAAAAAGGTGATAGACACAAATTGTCCGTAGTGTATGTGTGGGAATGAGTGTGTATGGATGTTTCCCAGAGATGGGTTGTGGCTGGAAGGGCATCCGCTGCGTAAAACAGATGCTGGATGAGTTGGTGGATCATTCCGCTGTGGCGACCCCGGATTAATAAAGGGACTAAGCCGACAAGAAATTGAATGAATGAATGAATGTTCACAAAAGTCCATATGAGATTTATTGAGAATTAACGGATTTAGTTATTTACATTTTACAAAAAAACAACATGTTTTTTTCCCCCGATGGAGAAGAGTGGTTGATTTACTTAAGCACTATAACTAGAATTCTGATGTTGATTTTTTATTTTTTTTGCTTGCTTGCTATGACAAGTATAAGGTGAGCAAATATGATCAGGTTAATTGATCCTGTATTGATTCTTATTCTTGATAAAAATATTAAGATACTTTATATTACTAGGTTTGACTTTGCAAATTATGTTTAAATGATGGTTTATCATATAAGAAATAAAATTCAGTGTTTTTCAAGAAATGGACCTCAGCTGTGGTTTTAGAAAGTTTTAAAACACATTGAGCGTCTGAGTCAGTTTAGAGACACAGACATCAATAATCAGCGTATCTATCTTAACAGTGGTTAGAGATTTTTATTTAATTTTCTTGGCTGCAGTGTATGCTAGGAGAATCATACAACATTCATCCATAGTTCTCAGCATGCACTGTAGGGGAAAAAAAACTCACCATAGTTGAGAAGCAAATGCAGATTCTTTATGTCTGTGTGTTTTGAGTGTTTCAGATGTTCAATGTGTCCATTCTTCAAGTTCAAGTTCCATTTTCTTGATACAGAGCTACTTTTGCCAGCTTTATTTAAAGTTAATAGCTCATAATCAATTTTACTGATTTAACCTGTGACTAAATCACTACAGAATCAAATGTCCAGAGAACAAATACTCTCTTTGTACAATATTAGCAACAATACACTCTTTGGCAAACAAAGACGAATGAACATTAGAAGTCCAAGTAAAGCAACTACTGTTCTCCTCAATGGTGACAGTTTAAAACAAAAAATTGGTGTTTTATTTTTATTATTGTTGTAAAAAAATTACTTAGTTCTTAATAATATCACTATATGGAATTTTGTAGAGTGGCAGAAGCAAGGCCAAACAGATTGTTAATAAAGCTGCTGTTTGTGGAGTTGCTAAATGATCCTCTGCTGAAACTTTGAGAGATTTGATGTGTTTTATTTCAGTTGACTTCATCTACGGCTCTGACTGAAATCAGTTGTAGTTTTGTGTTTCTCTTCTCTGTTTCTGCTTATTAACAGCAGGTGTTCGTCATCAGTGCTCAATCATCACTTAATTAACTCCATCATTGTCTCATTAACTTTTACTCTGCTACTGAGTACATTTTACTCAATTTAGAGAGGGACCAAATGTTCTCTGAACTGAGTAAATTTTACTCTGAGGATTTTACTGTGTTAATAGTTTCTGGCCCTGTCCACACGAACACGGGTATTTTCAAAACCACACTTTTTTTTTCTACGTGGTTTTGCTGTTAGTCTACATGAAAATGCAGTGTCAGGTGACTGAAACTTTCTAAAAACTTCAGCCAGGGTGATGGTTTTCCTAAAAACAAGGTGGTCATGTGGTTGGAGTTTTCGCCTCATGACATTGTGCGTGCTCTTTTCTCATTTCTGATTGCCCAACACAACTGGGTTTGCACTAAACACACAAGATGCAAATTAAACAAAAACTCCATTTCCAAACATTCGCAGCAAATGAAAAAATAAATAAATAAAGTGGGGAAAAGACCATTTATAATAATACTTGTGTACCTGTGGACATGACATCTCTCTGCTATGTTGCTTGTAAGCAGATCATGTGTTGAAAACGAATGCTCAATCATGACTTACTTAGCTGGCAGGTCCAATTTAACACTAGTAATTGTATATTCAACACTGAGAATTTGGTTGTGCAGGTTGCACTCTTGGAGAGCAATAATTGAAATTAGTTATAGAACCTGCATTCTTTTCTATAAAAGCAAAATATGGGATAAAAATATCATACCATCGCTAACTTAACAACATAGCTTGCAGTCAAACAAACAATTATAGTGAAAGTTACACTGCTCAATTTAAATATTCAGTTGCACAGTCTGTGCTGGTTTCATGCCCCAGTATACGTCAAACCAAATTAAGGAATAAACTAAAATCTGGTGATTATTTGAAAATCTGAAACAGCTATCCATAGCAAACTTTAGGGCAGTTTGTTTTGGCTTGTAAACACCTCTGAGCTACCATTGATCCTTGACCATTTTACAATCAGTGTGTTTTGGAACTTAGTATTCTTTGACTTGTGATTGATTCCTATCTCATATCCATGGAGGTCAGACAGGAGAACGACATCCAACATTTTAAAAACTAGCAGGGGGTCGAACACTTTACAAATAGAGCCACAATGTTGTGCCATATCTTTGTTTTACAGTTTATAAAAACTGTTCTTCTCTCACAGCCCCCATCATTGTTGTGTTTAGGGTACAAACAAGCAGCATGACACATTAATTTATTCATGACAATTAAGAAAGTGAGAAATGCCAGTGTAGATGATGATCTTTTTCTTTTTAAAATGCTGTGTTAAAACAAATACGCATCAGTGTAAAGACAACCAAAGTTTTGCCTCAGAAATAAATTGTTTTTGGTTAATTGGTAAGAATATTATTTTAATTGAAGGGAATGAAAACAGATGGTTATATGTTTTTCTTTTTTTTTTTCTAGATGCACCACATACATCTGTCTATCCAAAGGATGATGTAGAGCTGGGTGTTCAGAACTCCCTTATCTGTTTTGCGACTGGCTTCTATCCTCCATCTATTACAATCTCATGGAAAAAGAATAACATTAACGTGACAGACAGTATTAATTTAAGCCAATACCGTCCAAAGGCAGATGGCAGCTTCAACATATTCTCCACTCTTCAGTTCACACCAGCTGAAGGAGACATTTACAGCTGCACAGTGAATCATGAAGCACTTCAGGGTCAAGCTCAGACCAAAACATGGGGTGAGTGTGATTTTCAAATAAAATCAATGCACAGATGTAATGTAGAATTTAAAAAATCCTCTTAGCTAAGTTAACAGGGTTTTGGATGTACAATTTTTAATTTTAGACATCCTCAACATACCTGTGGGTTTTAGGTGGCAAGAAGGTAACTTAGCTGGGCTTGAGGCCTGAGGGGAGCCGGCTGGGTTGGAGGCCTGAGGGGAGCCAGCTGGACAAGGAGCCGAGCTGGAACCGGCAGGGCAAGGCATCTGAGTGGTGCAGGCAGGGCAAGGAGCTGGGCTAAGGCTGGCAGGGCAAGGCGTCAGGGTGATGTAGTCAGGGCAAGATGTCGGGGTGGAGAAGGCAGGGCAAGGAGCCGGGCTGGGGCCAGTAGGGCAAGGCATCTGCACGACACTGGCAGGCACTCTGGGGTTGGAGTCGACATTGGCAGGTGCTCTGGGGCTAGAGCCGACACTGGCAGGCGACACTGGCGGGCGCTCTGAAGCTGGCTTGAGGTTGCAGCTAAAAAGCTGCTGTGACAGCTTGAGCTGGAGGCATTAAAAATCCCTCCTAAAATGACTACTCAACCTTTGTTTTAATAGGCAATCCAATCTCATCTACCACTGATGTAAGCAAATATGTTACTCTAGTAGCTCCATTCAGGGAAATGAAAGAAGCAACATTTTGTAGAAATTTCAAGAGTATTGTCGCTTCCTTTCTTTGGATGAAATAAATTCCGTTCTTCTCCTGTGCAAATTGTTTAGTAAAGCATCGGTGGTTTTGGCAACTCTGTCTTTAGAGGAAAGCCTGAATTATGAGATAGCTAAATAAACAAACTTTCATGCTTAGGGGTTTGTATCAATAGCATGCATACAGAAAATTTGAAATAACAAAAAGTTCTCCAGTTAAATATTTATTGAGTTTGCAAGAGGGAAAGTACAGAAAACACCAGGGAATTCCACAGCTCCTCTGTCTCCTACCCCAGTCATTGAAGAACAATTCAAGCACCTATAATTATTGTTTATTTGAGTCCATTACCTTAAAGGGCCACGAAACCCCCTAGTCTCAGCGTGGTGTTTTCACACCTCTAGTTTGGAAAAGCTCAGTAAAGTGGGCGTGTCCAGCTCTGTTTAGGTAGGAGTGTCGGGGAAGGGGAAAGGGTTTTGCATAAAAATGGGAGTTTCCATTTGTGCACGAGCTCCTTTTCACACAGACTGTGTATACATGGACATCAGTAATCGAATTATTTGCCAAATTATAAATTTGTTGACTTTAACGGCACTTTCTCTTTATTTTCGGATTCGCGTGATGGGCAGGGCTTCTGTCTATGACTTGGTGACTGTAGCTTTATTGCTAAATGGCTAACAGGTGTTTTATACAGAGAATAACAGCGTCGATTCGTTTGGAGCTGTATCTGAGTCCACTAGATTATTTCAGAGGTGCACCGCTTACACAATAGAGCACTCTGGTTGGTTTGAACCAAGTCTATCTCATGAATTAATGATGTACACTCAGAGACGTCAGAACGTTCTGGCCGGGACAGACGTCCACTCTCCACGCTGGAATATACGCAAGGATCTCATCGGCGTGACGCAGCTTCAAAAATTCGTTTCAAACTGGAAGAACGAATTTGCTCGAAATAACGTAAAAACAACCAATTTTCACTTTTTAGTCAATTATATGTGTCCTAATAGTGTTTATAGCAGCGTGGGACACATATATGACTGTCAACAGCTCAAAAAATGTGTTTTGGTGTTTCATGGCCCTTTAAATCAAAGCATGAAATAATCTTTTACTAATGGTGTACAGCTACTTGATTTGAAGCATTACCACATCACAGAATTGCGTCTTCTGTCATTACTAATTATTAATCAAAATTTTCTCCACATTTGACTAACAAAGATCAAACTTTATGTCCAAAATATTTTCTCAGGTTCTAATTTCACTTTCAGTCACCCACTGTGTTCAAGTGCATCATACCTACAAAGTCAAGGTGCTCTCAAATGTTTCCACCAAATGCTTACGTCTATGTTTAAGAAATATTGTATGGGCACCTGTAGAGAATGAAGGCATCCAGTTGGTGCTTTTTGCATTGCGAGGAATGGTCCAAACTCTCTCGGGTTCAGTCCCACTGAGCACATCTTTGGACACTGTACCAGGTCCACTTAAAGATCTGAAAGAGAACATTTTAGAGGTTGAGGCAAATCCCATTAACTTCTATAGGTTCTGACATTTCTGACGTATAACAGATCACTCATGAAATATTCTGCCATGGCTTTCAGATTGCACAATGCACCTGATAGTTTTCAAAGATTAAAAGGTGAATACAGTGTTGTTGAGTGTCCTAAATTGTAACCTAGACATTGTTTGAGTTTTGTTCATTTCTTTAGTGCCACCCACATCCCTTCTGAAAGACCCCAACCACATGAAACCCCTTGATTTCTTCTTTAATTGTCAGTTTTAATTATCAGATTCTCTCTCCTTGACAAAATTGAGGGTTTGTAATCACAAATGTGACAGAACATGCTAGATTTTAAAAATGTAAATGACATTGTAATGTATCGCAGGCGAGCCACCATGACACTACATAAGAAGAAACAATGCCCATATGACAACCCACATCACGTGAATCATGCTGAAACTGGAAGAAAGCATATTAATCTTAACACAGTTTATTTAAGACAATCCCAGTAATAACTTGTGCAGTCATTTGATGGAAACAAAGTCATACAATTCTAGGACAAGTGAAGCGTATTTTGCAGTTTTTGGGGTTATTTTGATGGAATTTCAAAATAGAGTGATAATTGTTTTTGTATGATCCTATTTTTCAGATGTTGACATTGCACTTCCAAGTGCTGTTCCTGCAGTTGTCTGTGGAGTCGGTGTGATTTTTGGACTGCTGGGAATTGTTGCCGGAACTTTCTTGCTTGTTAAAGGAAACTGCAACTGAAGAGAGCTAACTTTAAACTCAACAGAGAACTTTGAAGACATTGTCATAGGCAAATAACTTCATATAATGGTAGTTGAATGCTTACAATTTGGTTACATTTCGACAACAATTTTACTGTCATTCTCTGTTGGTTTCTGATTGGATTTAAATCGTGAAGCATCAATATTTTTAAAAAATGAATACATTTAAGTAACTAATGAATGGAAAATTGTGTTGATAAAAACTGCAGTAAATTTTTAACTGCAATGCTTTAAAATGAATTTACAATATAAGATCTGTAAAGCTTTCTGTGTTCCAAAATGGCTCTCTAACTAAGGACCAGCCAGATTTGTTCTCAATATCCATGTAATATACAATATCCACACACACACATACTGTACAAAACTAACAAAGAACATACAAAACCATCAAAAATAAACAAAGACATCAAGAATCGGTGAATGACACTTGTCAACACATGTCTTTATACAAAAAACCTGCTGCATTTCATTATTGTTAAGATTCACTGTTCCCTTTCAAAGAAATCACACTCACAATAAGCCATAAAAGCCATAAGCACATAACAAGCAATGTAACTCTAAATGCATTTTCATTTTTAATTCATCATCTTTACCTTTAGGTACTTAACATTGTTGTTTCTTTTTCTGCTTTTAATTTTCACTTTTGCGCATTATCATTTTTACACGTGATGTCAATTTTTTGATACCTATTATTTAGATTTTTGACCCACAACCACTTTACATTTGGCAGAATTTTGGAGAAGGATGAGAAGATGTTACAGTAGCTCGTCTCCTTCAAGATAAGCCGGACGAAAGGAAAATATTGTCTTCTGCAATTCTGCCCATGCATTCATGCCAGTAAGAGTGCAGCAGCAAGATGGTGTTGACAGTGGTGGGCTGCGATCTCACCGAGGTCTGCAAACGTGCTGCTGCCAAGCTCAGCATGGCATTCCCGCTCTACCATGTTTAGTCACATTGACGAAGCGGTCAGATGATCAGTTGAAGCAAGTTCGGCCAACTGTGTTGACACACATACATTGAGCTTTAGTGTACACTCATTTATTTTTCTTATTCTTGTTTTGTTTGGTGGGTTGTTCAGAATTGTTATTTTTTTTCTGTTTAGTTTGAAATAAGAGCTGCTGTAAAAGTGTAAAGTTGATTCTTCAAATAAACAATACTTGTTTGTCTTGTAGTTCTGTAAAACAAGGGCTACTTGTACTTTTAGGTGGAACACTTTAATATACATCAAAAACTACTTAATTATTCAAAGTCATTTTCATGCATCATGTTTCAGTCTTCATAAACAAGATAATTAAATAACTTAAACTCAAAATAATCTTCCATGTTAATTTATTTGACAAGTCACTTTGTATTGTAGTAGGATGACACATTTCTAATATTCAAGTACATTTTTTCACAGCAGTCTATTTTTTTTTTTTGCCCTCCCATTCATTTAAAAATAATGTTTCCCAAGTGATCTTTAACAAACCAAAGGAATTTTCACAGTATTTCCTATAAAACAAAAATAATTATTCTGGAGTCATAATAAGTCTTATTTCTTGTAGTTTATTTCTTGAATAAAATCAGTTTTTAAAAAAACAAAAAACAATTTTAAGGTCAGTATTAATAGCCTTCTTAAGAAATATTTACTGGATATGTTTGATTGTCTACACAACAAACCAGTTATACACTAACTTGACCAAATATTCTTTAACAACTTAATAATTTAATGAATAACTTTCCTAACATAATGTAGCTAATTACACTTTAATCTGAATCAAAGACTATAGAATACGTAAAGGGACTTTGAATACAACTGTCTTGCAAAGTAACTGGTAAAATACTGTCGTACGGCACTGCTAAAAGGGGTGGGATTAAACAAGATGACTAGACATAAAAAAGTGAGCGATTGCCCCTTATTTTAAATTTCTGTCCAGAGAGGTCATGTTTTGATTCTCCATTGGTCTCACGCAGTCAAGTGATGCAATTTCGCAGGTCAGAGTTCACCAAGCTTGAAGTTTACAATGCAGCGATCTGCAAAACTTGATGCACGAGCTTGCGTTTCCAGTCTGACGCATTTGCGTGAATATGAATAGAAGTCTATGGGAAGAAACGTCCAGTGTGACCGCTTAAGAAACAAAAATGGAAACAGCTGTTACACGACATTGCGCCCAGTCCCAATTCTACCCCTTAGCCCTACCCCTGTTTTGCGCCTTCCCGTAAAGGGGTAGGGGTGTCCCAATTCTCTTTAGCTTGAACGAGTAGGGCTGAGGGTAAGGGGAAGATACCAGTTCAAACGAATTTTTCAGGACCACACTCGAAACCAAAGTGTAAGAAAATTTCCCAGAATACACCAGCCACAGCTGCACCCGGAAGTAAGGAGATCCACAAATTAGTATTTTTTGTTATTATTATGAATTTTTACAACAAACAAGCATGTTTTAATACATTTCAAGAGTTCACACTTAGATAATGTTCGACTATGATAGCAGGTTTGGCATGCTGTCCCGGGAGAAAACCCTGAGCTCGGAGATAGATGAGCCCAAGGTTCCCGCCTGGTCAATGAGCATTAGGAGGGATACGAGATCAGGTATTTCTCAAGTGCCCCTGTTTGTACTATGACTAATATGTGATTCTGATGATTCAGTATGAATGTGTTAAGTGCTTGTGACTGATGTTACAATTTGTTTATATGCATGTTTTTAGACTGTGGGAGGAAATCGGAGACCCCGGGGAAAACCCACGCAAACACATACAAAGAGAACATACAAACTCCACGCAGGGAGTGCCGGCTGGCTCAATTAGAACTTAAGCCTGTGGCCCTCTTACTGCGAGGCAGCAGTGCTAGCCGCTGAGCCACCGTGTAGCCTGATCATGGAAAGACAGAGAAGTGAAGAATGGGGAAACGAAGATGTGGAATGAAGTTTATGAAGGCTATATATAGTAGTTTATATTTAGTAGTTTTAGGATGATCTGATAGGCTAGCTAATTATTAGGATAATCAATAGCTGCGTCCCAAATAACACACTATACACTATGCACTTGTGCACTATGTATTTAAGCACTTACACACTCAACAGTATAGTACATGTAGGAAGTGCTGTCCCAAATGGAACACTAATGGCTTTTTTACTAAGCGGAAGTTCAAACCGTTTCCCAGATGACGTTTGATGGCTGCTAAATTCATTAAATAAATGGCCAAAATACCTAACAATACCTGGCATGAGTATGACTTCATTCACCATCGGGAGGCGCTATAATCACTCTCGTAGGAGAATTTTCCTTTCACAATTCAAAATAAATAAAGTTATCTAACATGTGCGCCCGATAGCTCTGCCTCTTCCGCTACGTGCGCAAAGCTGCGGTCGTTGAGTGCGTGAAGTGGCCATCAGTCCACACTTCATTTTACCGACCGAATGAGTGCATCATCTGGGTAATGAAAGTGCACTTATTATTTGTAGAGTTTTCAGTGTGAACGCACTACTTAAACTATTTATACTTCAAAATGGCGTAGAATAGTGCATAAGTATGCGATTTGGGGCGCAGCTAATGCCTAAGTTATAACACTACCACACACCTCTGAATCTCAAGGTATAATTACACCTATAAGGGGTGCACGTTCACTTTGCTGATAAATGGAATGTGTTTTAAAATAAAAGAGTTTTCTGCCTAGCAACATGTTACACTTTAACTTTCAGTTTTCACCTTAGACCAACCAGATAAACAACATTTTGGGCAAGATTCAGCAGGTATTCAGAGCGAGTGAAAATGCTTAAGCTTTTCTATGGTCATCTCATATTGACGTTTTCAGTATTGATTGGAGCCGAAACTGGTGAGTTCAATGAGAGATACTGAAGTGAAGTTCTTGTTTTGTGTTATTCAGCCAAATATGTGATTGTTCTGTTGATATTCTTTTTCAGCTAATGTATATTACAGATACACTTGGATCCAATGCATATCCAGCTCTAAAAATCTTAGTGACATGGTGTTTATAGAAAGCCTTTATTTCAATAAATATCTATTTACACAGTTTAATAGTAATATTGGAAAGTATGTGGGGTTTAGTGAGTATGGGATTAGAAATGCAGAGTTTAGGAACAATGACACCAATTTACTGCTGAAAAGAAGAGCTGCGGTGGACAAAGTCTGCAAAAATAATGCTATAAACCACGACAAGTTTATTCGTAGTAAAGCAGGTATGTAACCCAAGGCTCTTATCTTTTATTTGCTGTGTTTTTAACTGGAGCATAAGCAACAAATTGGAATATGTTCATACAATAAATTAAACGATGTATATGTAAAACACGATTCCAAAATATTTTCTACATGCAAAATTCACCTAAACCAAAGAGATCAATGAATAAACAATGGCATTTTCTCAATTCTCATTTGGAAAGCAGAAGTAAACTCTACCATGGTAAACCAGTTTTGTTCCCTGCTTGAATAGATATATCAAAACTTAAACTATCTCTCTTTCTAAACTCTTCTACACAAACATGATGATTTCTCCTTAAAAGTGTCACATTTCAATTAATGTTTGGAAAGAAAAACACCACATTACAGCCATGTTATTGCTTATGATATTAAAGCTAATTAGCAGAAATTAAGCATGGCAAAACTTAATAACCTGCTACAGTATGTACATACCTTATGTAAGAATATAATCTACACATATATGAGTACATATCATAATATTGCCTTTTCATTTAGTAAAAGCCACAATTTCCTTGTTTGTAAAAGCATTAAATTTGCAATTTGCTCTTGTTGATTTAGTGAAACCAAAGGTTAAGCTCACTTTACTGAAGCCGGCTGGTGGAAGACATCCAGCAGTTTTATTGTGCAGTGCATATGAATTTTATCCTCCACACATTAAAGTGTACTGGTTGAGGAATGATGAAGTGATAACCTCTGATGTGACCTCAACTATGGAGATGGCTGATGGAGACTGGTATTACCAGATTCACTCTGAGCTGGAGTACAGCCCGAAATCTGGAGAAAGGATCTCCTGTGGCATTGAACATACCAGCTCTAATAAACCCATCATAACAGAGTGGGGTAAGAGTAAATTGTTTACTGTCATATTAGCACATTGTTGGTTGCACAATTTGACATTGTATCCTACAGATCCATCTCGCCCTGCGTCTGAGAGAAATAAAATTGCCATTGGGGCATCTGGTGTAGTTCTAGGAATCATTATCCCAGCTGTATGTTTTATTTACTACAAGAAAACGGCAGGTAAGTTTCAATTCATATAACAATTTTATTTCTATTTTTTACCTCATTAAAGAGATAAAAAAAAATTGATACTGCTAGTATTTGGCAAACAGGTTTACTTTTTCCTTTTATTTGCCTCTTGTAATAAAATGCAGAGTATTCATAAAAAACTGTTAACACTTTAAATTAGGAGTTGAATGTGTATTCTTTGAACTACGTAAATTTAAAAATATTTAAAAATATGTACAGGTTATTCATCTTTTTTAAATGGGTAATTCACTCAAAAATGAATATTCAAAAACATTATCAAGGTGTCGTTAATCTCCAGAACACAGATTAGGAGATTTTGGATGAAATTATTCTCTGGCCTTTCATAGACAGCAGTCTACGGAGGGCCAGAGTCCTGAAATATTCAGAGTCCTGAAATATTCAAAGTCCAGAAAGTTAGCAAAAACATCATCAATCAGATCATGTGTTCCCCTTCGGGAGGGGAACTTCAATGCTATGTGGAAAAATTGTACTATGGGGATTTCGTTTAGAAAGCCAATCATCTGAAAGAGTATGTAAACGGGCCAATGAAATGCCAATGAGTTGGCAGCCTCAGCTTGCACAGCTGATGCTTGTTGCAATCAATTTGGCAATAAAAGCACAGCGATAGCAGAGCTGATTATCCTTTTCGCTTCAGAGACTTTCAACAGTCTTCTGAGAGAGTTGATGAGGGTTCCTCATGCTGGTTTCCAGAAAGAGTGAACAAGAGCGGTCTCCCGGCCCAGAGTGTGATACACGCGGTGGCAGACGGTCGAGCTGGGTTTCTCCCTTGCCTGGCATTCTATGATCCGCTCCTCCAGAGCGGTTTGTATTGTTGCTTTCCTCCCTAAAACATGGTCATGCAGCGCGTCTTTGTCAAGATGTCGCTCCGACCGTGCATTGCTGCATGCGGTGGTTTCCTATCCCCGGATGATGGGCACGAGCACTGCGTTTCATGCTTGGGGGTCCAACATGTGAATGTGGTGCTCGCAGGCAGTTCATGTCGTCACTGCGATAGCATGACTATTGCGCAGTTAAGATCGCAGCTAGCTCTTGCAAAAGGGTGAACCACCTCAGCTGTCCCCTGCACTGCAGTGGGCACTCGGGCAGATCTGAGGACTAAAGTGGGGGTAAATCTGTCGCCTCCGGGCTCGCGGACCTCCCGCTCCTCCAATCGCTCCATCCAAGCTTCGAGCGGGGGAAGCGATCCGTCTAACCAGATGGTAGCCCTTTCGCTCGATGACACCGGGGACCAGACGTCCACTGCTGCATCGGAGGGTGGGCTTTTATTGTCCGATGAGGATCCTAGCCCGTTCCCCCACTCTGGGGTGGTGAACGCTGCGACGGATCCCGAAGCAGACATGTTAGCCGTGCTTTCCCGGGCTGCTTCGGCCGTGGGTTTGGAGATGGTTTACCCCCCAGCCCCGCGGCTGGACTGACTAGATGGGTGCTACGCGGAGGATAAGAAGGCTAGATCTTTGAGGCCTCCCATCTCGATCTTCCCGGAGGTGCACAGTAGGATAACGCAGTCTTGGAGGGCACCTTTCTCTGCTCGATCTGCGTTCGCCTCCGCCCTCACCACCCTTGACGGCTGAGCAGCCAGGGGGTATGAGGCGATCCCACAGATTGAGCGTTCCATTGCGGTCAACCTTTGTCCGTGTGGTGCCTCTTCCTGGCGGGGTCCGCCTTGTCTCCCGTCCAAAGCCTGCAGGTTATCTGCCTCCCTCGGAGCTAGAGCCTAAAGAGCCGCGGGCAAGGCTGCCTCCGGCCTGTATGTGATGGCCACCTATGGCCACCTACCAGCGATACCAAGTGCGCTGGCTGAGCTGCATGAGGGTGGTTCCGACCCAGGCTTGTTACACGAGCTGCGCACCGCAACCGACTATGCTTTTCGGACCATGGACGATGGCCACATTAGTGGTCCAGGAGCGCCACCTCTGGCTAAACCTGGCAGATATGCGCAAAGTCGACAAAGTTCGCTTTCTTGACTTCCCCATATCCCAGGCTGGCCTATTCGGTGACACCGTCTGTGAATTCACCCAGGAATTCAAGGCGGTGAGTGAGCAGTCAGACACGATGGGCAAGGTCATCTATCTGCGGGAACGCAAGACCACTCCGCCTACCGAGCCATCCACATCTGCTGCTCCTCGCCTTTACGCAGAGGATCTCTTTTCTCGGGATGAAGCTGGACTCGGTCACCATGAAAGCGCGCCTCTCCGGGGAGTGCGCTTGGCTAATGCTGAACTGTCTGAGAGAGTTCGACAGCAAAACAGTGGTCCCCCTGAAATCTTTTCAGAGGCTCCTGGGGCATATGGCATGCGCAGCCACCGTCATGCCGCTCAGATTACTCCATATGAGACCACTTCATCGCTGACTTCACGATCGAGTGCCCAGACAGGCATGGCATGCTGCCACCGGTGACTGTCACTACGCTGTGTCACCGTGCCCTCAGCCCTTGGAATGACCCCTCGCTCCTACAGGCTAGTGTGCCTCTGGGACAGGTGTCCAGGCATGTTATTGTTTCAACAGATGTCTCCAGCATAGGCTGGGGGGCCGTGTGTTGCGGGCATGGAGCAGCGGGCCTGTGGGTAGGTATCCAGTTGTATTGGCACATCAATCGCCTAGAGCTGCTGGCAGAGTTTCTCACTCTCCGCCGTTTTTCTCTGGTGCTGGAGCGACCTTTCTCCATCCTGACCAGCACGGCGGCAGTAGCGCATATCAACCGTATGGGGGTATCCGCTCTCGCCGAATTCTCAGCTTGCTCGCCGTCTGCTCCTCTGGAGTCATCCGCGGCTGAAATCGCTGCACGCCATTCATTTTCCACGCGAGCTCAACCGTGCAGCCGACGCGCTCTCATGGCAGACTACGTCCAAGAGAATGGCTCCCTCGGCACGGATGCACTGGCCCACAGCTGGCCTCGGGGCATGCGCAAATATGTGTTTCCCCCAGTGAGCCTGCTCACGCAGTTACTGTGCAAGGTCAGGGAGGACAAGGAGCAGGTCTGGCTAGTTGCGACTCTCTGGCCCAACCGGACCTGGATATCAGAACTCTCCCTCCTCGGGACGACCCCCCCTGGGCAGATCCCTTTGAGAGAGGACCTACTCTCTCAGGGAGAGGGCAACATCTGGCACCCTCGTCCAGATCTTTGGAACATCCACGTGTGGTCCTCAGACGCGAGAAAGACTTAGGTAACCTACTGGCTTCGGTGGTTACCATCACTCAGGCTAGAGCCCCCTCTACGAGGTGCGCCTACGCCCTGAAGTGGAGTCTATTCACTGAGTGGTGCGTCTCTCGCAGAGAAGACCCCCGAACAGAACAGGCTGTCGCCCTCCAAACTGAAAGTTTACGTGGCCGCCATCTTCGCTCACCATGATGCGTTAGCTGACGGCACCGTAGGAAGGCATAACCTCATCATCCGGTTCCTCAGAGGTGCTATACGATTAAATCCACCCCGCCCCCCTCTCATGCCCTCTTGGGATCTCACCCTCGTTCTCATGAGTTTGCGCAGAGATCTATTCAAACCACTCGAATCAGAATCTTTAAGTAAAGATAAAGTAATCATGTTCTGATGCACTCAAAGGGAAGACCAAATGACCATCAGGGTAGTCACATGACATTTGTGTTGCTTGATTAATATGGTCTATGTACATTTATTGATGCCACCTTTGGTTGATTAGCACCACACTTGTCTTACTTGCATGGTAAACATAAACACAAACAATATTAAGGCATGTTTGGTATGCATAAACCTTCATGCATTCATTCATTCATTTTCCTTCGGCTTAGTCTCTTAATTATCAGAGGTCACCACAGCAGAATGAACCACCAACTATTCCAGCATATGTTTTAAGCAGCGGATGACCTAGTACTGGGAAACACCCATATACTCTCACATTCACATATTTCGTGATCTTTTTGCCGAGAGGCAACACCACTGAGTCACCATGCCACCTATGCGGAAACAGTTTACATACTAAATATTTGGGGTTATACTAAACATTATGTGTTTGTATCACCAAAAATAAAAGAGCGGCCTATTTAAAACTGTTTTCGTTTTTGTTGTTAATGACAAAATCAGTAATTGTACCTGTGCGGTAGGCTAAATTTTATTTCCACTTTGGTTCGTTTAATCAAGTTGTTTGACCAAAGTAAGTCAGGAGAGCTACGCAGTTAGCACTACTCCACTGTGAGCTCTAGTTTGTAATTTAATGAAAATTACTATATTGTAATTTGTACATGTCTCTGAAATTTCACTTGATAAATGGACGTAAAATCATCCTCTTTTTATTTATTTATTTATTTTTCAATTTTACAGAAGCAGTTTTGTGATGCTGCAACTGTGAGTGGATGTCTTGCCTGACAGAAAACTGCAAAGAAACATCTTGTTGAGTACTACATAAATAATAACTGTGCTGTAATCCATTTTTACAATACACTACTGATACATGGTTGCCAGTAAGGTATTGTTAAAAATTAATAACAGTAACTACTGTAATCCTTTTCGCATTACTTTCTGGCAACCACGCTGCCAGTAAAATACTGTAAACATACAAGAATATCTTTAACAGTCCACTCCCTCCAAGAAGGTCCAAACATTAGCAAAAACATTGTTCAGTGAGCTTTAACATGCATTCAGCAAGAGTGGAAATAAATGAGATGCTGCTGTTTTAGTCAATAAATGTAAGCTTTATAAACATAATATTATGAACTTTGATGTTATGCTTCTTTAATTGTTGTAAGATCATGTCCTTTATGTTTATTGAGATCATTCTGGTGCTGGGAAAATGATTTACAATGTTTCAATTTCAAAAAATATATAATAATTGTAAATTAAGTATTGTTTTGTGTGTTTATTTTGTTAATATATTCTGTAGTTAATCTGTGTGTGTTTATTCCAAGCTAAATTTGAACACCAACCGTGGCAAGTTTTTGAAAGTGACTAAGGAATGACATGTTACAACCAGTAGGCTACAGGGAGAGTTTATAGTCAACATTCTGTAAGAAACTGCAGCAACATTTTTTTTTTTTTTTTGTGATGCAAAACCGGATATACAAGACAAGAGAAACAAATAGCTTGCAGGAAATCTGAGCTATCTATTTTTATTATTATTACTAATAATACAAGCCCAAATCAGAAAAAGCTTGGACAGTATGGAAAATGCACACACACACACACACAT
>CAIGQQ010037819.1:2707549-2736311 GCA_903798035.1 Danio albolineatus | reverse complement strand
TTTCTTCCCTCAGGCAATCCATCTCATGAACACTTGATGATAATAATAGTGGAACCAACATCACTATACTGTTACACACACATACACTTATTTAACAACACACTTTACATGCCAATTTGCACATAACAAATATACTTGTTACACACACATACACTTATTTAACAAAACTTTACATGCCAATTTGCACATAACAGCTGCACATATAATGTTGTATATAGTACTACGCCTGTACATACACTTGTCCATCTGTATATTTGCATTTAACACTTACTTCTATTTTTTGAATATATTTATTATCTGTTTTTTGTCCTGTCTCTGTAATTCTGTTGCACTGTGGAAGCTCTGTCACGAAAACAAATTCCTCATATGTGTGAACATACCTGGCAATAAAGCTCTTTCTTATTCTGATTCAGAAAAGATCGATACTTTTACTTAAGGATTGATCCTTTTGATACATTCTATATTGAAAATATCGATACTTCAGGATCAATCCGCCCATCCCTACTTCTCATCTCATTCATTCATTCATTTTCTTTTCGGCTTAGTCCCTTTATTAATCCGGGGTCGCCACAGCAGAATGAACCGCCAACTTATCCGGCATTTGTTTTACGCAGCGGATGCCCTTCCAGCCACAACCCATCTCTGGGAAACACATCCATGCATTCTCATTCACACACATACACTATGGACAATTTAGCTTACCCAATTCACCTGTACCGCATGTCTTTGGACTGTGGGGGAAACTGGAGCACCCGGAGGAAACCCACGCAACCACGGGGAGAACATGCAAACTCCACACAGAAATGCCAACTGGCCCAACCGGGACCTGCCCCAACCGGGGATCGAACCAGCGACCTTCTTGCTGTGAGGCGAACGTGCTACTCACGCGCCACCGTGGCGCCTACTTCTCATCTATGTAGTATTATCTGCAACTAACCATTAACTCTTGCATGAGGTCAGTCATACTGACCTTCATAAAACCATGTATCTGAACAAATTTCAGACATTAAGATTTATCAACCCATGGGCTTTTCAACTTTATTGCTATAATAAAAGTTTTTTTCTTTTGAAATTTTTTTTCAAAACATTTTTCCATTTTCTTTGTTCACGTTGTTACAATATTTTCTGACATAAAACCATTGACACAGTATTACACACTCACTGTCACGACACCAGACAGAGAGGATCCAAATGCAAGTATTTAATGAAACAGTTGGTAGCAAAGGATATGACTGGAATGACTGAGCGAACAAAACAAAAGAGAGTCACTGGCCCAAAAGAAGATGTAACCCGACGAACAGACAGCGAAGATACATGTTAAAAAAAAATCTGTAAAATTTACGGAAAAATACCGGCAGCTGTGGTTGCCAGGATTTTTCCGTAAAAAATACGGGAGTTTTATAGAACTGTTTAAATTCATGGAAAATAACCGTATTTCATGAACTGATACAATGTTCAGTTCACAAAAAGGTAGCTTAGTGCACAAAAGTCATTAAATTCATTAATGTATTCATGTGTGACTGCAATTAGCAAACAGATTTTTACTACATTAGTAACTCCACAGTTACATTTAAGCAAAAGAAGATGCAGCATAACATCAGATACTCTGTGTTCATCTTGGACTTGCACACAGACGCTACTATCCTCCACAATGGTGCCACAAAAAATGTTTTACAGTACTTTGCTGTTTTTTTTCTTGATTTTGGCATGGCAGATATGGCTAGTAATATATATTGTAAAACTTTTCATTTTAGATTAACAGAATATTACTGGCAGCTGGGTTGTCAGCCAAATACTGTGTTTTTACATTCCACTTCTGTAGTTTACATTTACAGTATATTATTAATAAAATAATTTTTTACACTGTTTTTACAGCTCAAACATTTAACCCTTTAAACCCCACAGCAAAGTTCTCATTTTTTAATAAACACTTCTAAGTGTTCACACTGCTTAGTGCTCGGGAAACAGTAAAACACAGCTGAAGATAATGGGTTACTTATATAATAATTGAGGATCACTGACTAACAAATCCTGTTTAGAAAAAGAAATACTGAAGGAAAAACAAGAACAGAAAATAGACTACAAATGATGAAATCAACTGAAGTACAACAAATTATTAAATCACAAAAAAAAAGAGCAAATAGTTAGAGCACTCCACAAACAGCATCACCAGCTACACTTATTACTCGAATGTTTCATTTTGTCTAAAATCTACAAAAGTTCTTCTTGAGATAAAACTTTACATTTAAAGTCACCATGATGGAGAAAAGTGTTTGCTTTAGTTGGGATCTTAACCCTGAATACCTTTTTTTAAAGTTATATTGAGCTGCTGTAACCTTTATGAACTTTGTTTGGAAACTCCATAAGAACACCAAACAAGCCAAACCAAAAAAAACTAATCATAATATGATGCATCAGGTGATGTTAAATTTGTTATAAGTAAGACTCAATCTGTGCTGGAAATATATATAATTTATGTTAACCAATGTTTAATCCATTATTAGGAGTAACTACACTGTAAAAAATGTCCTTGATTTTAACAGTACAAGTCTGTATAATCTACGGTGAAAATCTGTAGAATGATTAACAGCCCATTTCTGTACAAAATACAGAAAATAACTGTAACAGATCAAACCTTTGTTTTCGAGAAAGTAGGCAGAGTGTCTGAAATCTCACCATACACCCTCATTCACTAGTCTCTAAATTAGTCAATTAGTTTAGTCCACTATAGAAAGTGAATGACCACAAATGACTGAATTTAGACACTGATGAACAGCTGCTGTTAACAAGCACAATCACTGAAGGAATAAGGAATTGAAGGAAGAAATAAAACTACACACACAGCCTCACACCAAACCAACTGAATTAAAACAGAGGATTAAACAACTCCATTAAATAACAGCATTGCCATCTTCACTGATTACAGTTTGACTTCATTTCTGTCATATCTGCAAGAATAGTTGATCATTAACAGAGGTTTATATTTTTTTATTGAGAATCTTTCATTTGACCTCACCATCGAGGAGATCAGAAGCTGCTTTAGTTGGGCTCTTGAACCTTTACCATTTAATCTGATTATTTATCTGGCGGTTATAACTCTGTGTCTGAAATTCATCAGTTATAGCAGAAAACAAAAGTCGTGAGAAAGAAATATACTAAATGTTATTAATAGTTAAAGATGTAGTGCCAAGTATTTTCTAAGTTAGTTCATTAAAATATTGAAAAAAAATATCATTGTTTGGGACGATACTGCAGCTTTACATGGAGGGTCTACACACAATTAGAAAGGGAATAATAGAAATTAATTATCAGAGTGTCATGCACAAAACTTTGAAAACCCCTGCAGCATGTTAAGACACACAGACATCAAGAATCAGGATATGAACCTCAACCATGGTTGCTAAAAAAAAAATCTGCATGATTCTTTCATGCCGCAATGCATACTGGGTGCCAGCATAGTGCAAAAACTCCCAGCATGCATTGCAGCATGAATAAATTATGCAGCTTTATGTTCTTAAAATTACTTTCTTTGCCTTTATTTTATTTTGTTTTAGGGGTGTAATATTTCAGTAGATTGTTTTGTATTGTTCTGGGTTGTTTTTTATTTAGTTTTATTTTTTCTTTGTCACCCATGTTGAGATTGAAAGACTAATTGTTGATGTCTGTGTGTTTTTAAGTTCTGCCATAGTTCAAACCTTCACATTATGAGTGGTGTATTTAGACCTGTTAAACAATCATTGATTTCTGAAACTCCAGTAGGGTTTCATTAATGTATGTTATTAATTTCTCACACAAAACTAACAAGATACTGAACGAGTTAACAAGCAGGCGAGAGTGGATTTGATGTCATAGTTAATCTTATTAGACTTATTCTTATAGTTTTTTTTTTCTGACTTTTAATGCTATAAAATGGTGTGATCAACACAATTAATTATAGCAACCAATTACAAACTGATGTTCTAATGAGAAGTTGAAGAGCCCAACTAAAGCAGACACTGACCTCCGTCATGGTGATTTCAAATCAACAACAAAAATTTCATTAAGAACTTTTGTTCACAACAGAAAAAGTCAAATGTCAGTAATAAGTGAAGCTCCTGATGTTTGTGATGTTGTTTAATGATCTCTGCTGAGATCTTGAGAAATAATTGTTTTATTGTGTAATTTGTTTTATTTTTATTAATTTTTATTTTTATTTAGAGTTTAATTTTCAGTTGATTTCATCTTTGGTTTTGGCTGTGATTTGTGTTATTTGGTCTTGTTTTTCTTTCCTTTAATGATTCTGCTGATTAACAGTTGTTCATCAATAATTCTCAATCCTCCTTTAATTAGATACTTAATTATCTCATTAACGTCATCACTGCCTGAGTGTTCAACCCTCTGTAGTGAGGACATTAGGGAGGATTTCGCTCTGGGATTTTAGGGGTTAAATGTGTTCGATGAAAAATGCACAATGTGGAATGTATTTTTCATGGAAAAATTCTGTAAATTGAATTTACGACCGTAAAATGTTAAAAACAGTAGATTACTGGCAACCACAGCTGCCGGTATTTTTCCGTAAAATCAAGAAAAAAACAGTAAAGTACTGTAAAACATTTTTTGTGTCACCATTGTGGAGGATAGTAGCGTCTGTGTGCAAGTCCAAGATGAACTCACAGTTTCTGATGTTATGCTGCATCTTCTTTTGCTTAAATGTAACTGTGGAGTTACTAATGTAGTAAAAATCTGTTTGCTAATTGCAGTCACACATGAATACATTAATGAATTTGATGACTTTTGTGCACTAAGCTATGTTTTTGTGAACTGAACATTGTATCAGTTCATGAAATACGGTTATTTTCCGTGAATTTAAGCAGTTCTATAAAACTTCCGTATTTTTTACGGAAAAATCCTGGCAACCACAGCTGCCGGTATTTTTCCGTAAATTTTACGGATTTTTTTTAACAGTGTAGTAACATGATTGCACATGCCACAAATTATGAAGATAAAAGGTGCATAAAAATAACAATATATGACTTAACTCCTGCTCACAAAGACATCTACAATAAGTGTATGAACCTCAACAATGGTGACAATTAACAAAATAAACATCAAAAACAGGATCCTAAAAATGACCAAATCAACAACGTCAAAATAAACAGCAGAATCAAAATCAATTAATGAAAACTGTAACATTAATAAGCTATATAATGTATTCATAAAGCAATGCATGCTGGGATCGTTGTACTCTGCCACACACAGCATGCATTGCAGCATGAAATATTAACATTTTTACCATTGTTGAGGTACAAGGTCTGATTCTTAAGGTCTGAGTGTGTATTTACCGTATCTTAGCTAGTTTTTCCTGTTTCTCCTTAATTTATTCTCTAAACTGGAACATGATCTGAAGTAGACCATTCTAGAGCCATCACTCCATTCAGTATATGGTCTGGATATGACGTGTAGGCTAGATCTGGACTAGTATAAAAGTAAACTGTGGCTCAGAATAGGGCCAGTCCTAGTTCAATTGGTAGAATTCTGACTGATGTGAGGTATTTCATCGGCTTACTGTATTTTCTTTTCAGCTTAGTCCCTTTATTAATCTGGGGTCACCACAGTGGAATCAACCACCAATTTATCCAGTATATGTTTTTACACTGCCCTTCTAGCTGCAACCCATCACTGGGAAACACACATACATTCTCCTTCACACACATACACTACAGACAATTTAGCTTCCCCAATTCACCTCTACCGCATGTCTTAGGACTTATCGGGAAACTGGAGCCCCCAGAGGAAACCCACACGATCGCAGGGAGAACATGCAAACTCCACACAGAAATGCCAACTGACCCAGCCGAGGCTTGAACCAGCGACCTTCTTGCTGTGAGGCGACAGCGCTACCCGCTGCGCCACTGCATCACCCCAATTTACATTTAGCTTAAACTAAAGTGTTTTAACATTAATAACAACAATTTTATTAATAATAATATTCTTGTACAGCAATGATATTGTTGTTTTGATTTCACTGAACTAGAAATGTGGTTCAACCAATTGAGAGCCAACAGGTGCACTAGTCAGATTTTAGAAACGCATTGAACATCTGAATCACATCCAAAGTTATGCCACAGTCACACTAGAGTTTGAACATGTGAAATTCTGTTGTACAGCGCTGTGAAAATGGGTGATGCAATTTTGCAGGTCAGACCTCACCAAGCTTTAACTGCAACGCAGCAAACTGCAAAACTTGTCACACAAGCTTGCGTTTCCTGTCTGTCGCATTCACATGCGTATGGGGTGAAAAGTGCAATGTGACCTTGACATTAGTGTGATGGCATGCTTCATGCTGCAGTATATGTTGGGAGAATTATACAAAACATGTCTGTGATTTGTAAAAACACACTATATATTATGAAGTCAAATAATAAATATGGTAGACCTATCTTTTTTAAAGTAACAGTAAATTTCACATGATTAATGTTTTATTTCACAACATGTACTTGTGAATAAGGAAGTATAACAAACAAAAACAGCTATTGAATTTTTGGCAGTGCTCGTAACAGTCATGCATCACTAGGAAAACAGACAAAAACAACAAAAACTTACCAGTTTTACCAGAAACACAAAAAGTTTCTTTTACAGAAACTGTGAAGCTTGTAATTGGGAATGTGTGAACTATTGAAAACTTCCTCATACAGATGAAGTAATATTTTTTTCATATCTTTCGCAAATACTGTTTATTGGAGATTTTTTCCAACACATCTTTAAACATCAAAGTATTTTTGACTTATTTCTAATAACTAATTTATTTTGTCTTTGCCAAAATGAAAGTGCATATTATTTTACTAGTTATTTTGCAATAACTAGTATTCAGCTCTAGTTCAGTATTCTACTCTAAGTTCAGAGATCTAATGCAACTGCTCTTGGCTCTACTGAAAGCCTGTATTTTTAATAATACTCACAAATTGGTTTATTGCTCAACCAATGTGACTGAGGACATTTGAAGACATATGACAAAATTAATTATGACAGAAATTCATAAGAAATTATAAGAAAATATAAGTAATAAGATATTTATTAGAAAATGTATCAAGATTACAATGTGTCCTCTAAACAATGATAAGTAAACATTAGGAAATAAAGTTCCAACAATATAATAATTACACATTTTAAAATTTATAGAAAGGAGAACAGTCTGAGAACAAAAATAACACAAGCCACTGAAAACATTAATACAACATTGCAACATTGAAAGGTAATATTTTTAGAAAATTTTCAAAACAAACAACAACAAAAAAAATAGTTGGGAAGACCAGTAATTTAATATTTTTCCTTATTTACATCCTTACCAAGGAATACAATTGGTTGTTCTTTATTAGCAAAAACAGGGAACTCTGAACTAATGGAAAAACACTGGAACACAATAGTAAACATCAGTGGTTTTCAGACCTGATCCTGAGGATGCACCAGTTTGCACATTCTGTCATACTAAGTTACTTACTGTACATTTGAATCGTGTTCAAATGACGTCTTTTAGACATTTCTTTTGGACAATTAGATGACTTCCCTGAGGGTGCCGAATGTAATTTTCTATAATGTCCTTTTCGGATTTAACCACAGCCTAAATTATGAAATTTCTCAAAATCTCAGCAGAGGACCATTAAACACCTCAACACCATCAGCAGCTTCATAATCAATCTGTTTGACATTATTACTGTCAGACATCTATCCAAGTTCTCAGTCCCAATTAGTGAGAACTTAAAGTTTTAAATGTTTTATTGAAAATAAGTCACCACGGCAGTGAAAAGAGATTGCTTTACTTGAGGTGTTTATTGCTAACTTCTTACAGTTCACTAAAGTATTTTTTTGTGTTAAAATATACTGCAGGACAAAAGTGATTATTGCACTTTCTTTTTAAAAATGTATTAACAGGTTTGTCAGTGATTTTAATCTTGTTGAGAGCATGGTGCTGATGTGGTTCTGCATATTGAAAGCAGTTGTTTATTGGTCAGGTTTAAAAACCCATGACCATCTAAGTAACTTAAGAAAAAGAGAAAGTATGCTTCTCAATGCTGGGGACACATTTCATGCTGCAGTGCATGATGGGGAATCATACAAAACTTGTCTGTGATTGTATGGAAATGTTTCACCATCATTCAGATGCATATGCTGATTCTTAATGTCTGTGTATTTTAGAGAGCCTATATGTTGGGTTGAGAACAGTTAAATTTCACTTTTTGAAGTCCCAAACAAAAGGATGATATGCATGCAAGGTTAAAAAACACTTTCGATGTCTTATAATATCTATTTATTTTTACCTCATTTTCCCACCGACTCCCATATGAATCGTCTGAGCGAGTCTTTTTCCCAAGCACCTCCTTTCCGTGACGCTGTCACGTCTGTGTCAGCAGCCCAATGCCAGAACATATTGAAAAACATCACTGCAGTTGTACAACAGCGTATTGCTATATTCTTCATCATAACAACAAACATTCAGTAATAATTAACACTTCATGGACTATTGTTAGCTATTCGGCAGTAAGCTAAATGGCTACCGCTACATGCTGCACGGAGCAAACACAATACAGACAACTACATCCATATTTACCTTGTTACAGTGAACAAGACTGGAAGAACATGCTGGTCCAAATAACCTGGGTATTGATCCATCCTTTAACAACAACCGTGCAACAAATCCCGCGTTGTAAGCTGGTAGATTGGTGTAGCTCTCTTCAGGGAAATGACGCGAACACAGCACCATGTTGGGGCTATAATTCTCAGGTATTTTTCCAAAAAATAAACCTCAACCACTCCAGGTAGGGAAAAGAGGTTTCCAGGTAGGGAAAATAACACAGCTTTTCCCTCGCACTTCAGTGCATAGTGTCTACGGGACACGATTTAACCGGAATGCCGATAAGTTCAGAAAAGTTAGCAACAGATTTGCAGATTCGTGTTTTCCGGATCAATAACTCATGACCGAAACATTGTTCCTACACAAATAGCACCTCTTTTCAACTGTCGCAATGTATACAATCACCTTCAACCTTATTTTCCTAAAAATTAGCTTTGCCTACGCGCTGGACGCATTATATTAAACTATATGCGCAGGCGGCAAAGAGACCGATCCTTAGGGACCGTCTACAAAGAGCAAAACGCGAAAACCAATACTACAAAAGCTCCCATACTTTTCTCTAAATCTTTATACTGCCATCAAACTCAGATCACACGTCACTGCTATCCCGCTGGTTATACTACAACACTTATTGCGATCCAGTGCTTGTTTTTTTTTTTTTTTTTTTTTTTTTTTACTTGACAGTGCTTGTTGTCATCCACTTTTTCTTCATGTCTGTGGGCGTGGCCGGGGAGTTCAATTTTCCCGGGGTCTGCGCCCGCAACTAGTGGGCGGGGCTTATGTTTCATGTTGACGTTAAGCCGAAACTGCTAAAGACTCGTTCTAATAACGCTTCATTTAAACAACGAGTCGACTCTTTTATATATGAATCAATCATTTTAAACATTTTGCACTTTCAGATTTAAGCCTTAGCTGGACATTTCACTTTACTTAGAGCTGTGTTACACACTGCATGGAAGGTCATTTTCAAAAACCCATAATATGGGCTCTTTAATGCCTAAGACAGTCTAATGTTCTGCTGGTTTGTCACGATCACCAACGATCTCCACAGTCAGAGATCGCTAGTTCACAAACTCAATTCAGTGAACTACAGATTGGCTAAGGACTACAACTCTAGTCATGCAGCGTGCACGCACACACACTACACTCTTAAAACAAACGGTTCTATATAGAACCAAAAATGGTTCTATCCAGCGCTTCATATATGGAACCCCAAAAAGGTTCTATATAGAACCATTTTAAGGGTTCATTAAATAGAACCCCAAATGGTTCTTTGAATTCAAGTTAGATGGTTCTATTTAGAACCATTTAAGGGTTCTTTTTATTTATTATTGAATTATTGCTACTTATTAATGAATAAAAAATAAAACCAATCCAGACAATTCAAATTGTTTAAATTTATTCTATTCATTATACAAAATATTCTTTTAAATAATATTTAAAATTGCACCTCTGCATACTTTGCATTGGACAGCAGATCTACCTTAACAGTTTAATGGCATTCAACACTGTAATTGTAATGATTTCACTTTTATAAGCTTTTTTACTGTTTGAGCAAATACAGTACTCACTTTCACACATCTCTAAAAGGAAGAGAAATATATCACAATGCAGATAGAAACAATACACAAACAATCAAAACATCTATTAAATAACACTACAATTTCAAAAAGTTCATGGTACCTGCATGTATTGGTCATCACAACATCCATTTTTATACATAATTTAATGAAAACATTACAAAAACATTGAAAAATGATTAGACAAAACACTGCGAACAGCCATTCCACAACCTGTAGCATGTCCATGTCTGTCAGCCTCTCTCACATCAAGCAGGTCAGTGGTTCGAGTCCCGACTGGGCCAGTTGGCATTTCTGTGTGGAATTTGCAAATTCTCCCAGTGTTCATGTGGGTTTCCTCTGGGTGCTCCGGTTGCCCCCACAGTCCAAAAGCATGTATGGGTGTTTCCAAGTGCTGGGTTGTGGCTGGAAAGGGCAGATTAGTTGGTGATTCACTCCACTGTGGTGCCTCTGATAAATGAGGAAGTTGAAGGATAGCGAGTGAGTGTTGTCCATTGTAATGCTGAAACTTCAAGTCTTGGTGGAATCAGGAGAGCTGCTGAATCCTGGATGGTGTAGGACCTTTGGATTTCTGTAAAACAACATTTTAATGTTGAGTACTTTTAACCAATTAACGCAAGTCATCAAATAGAATTACAGTTATAATTAATACAATTAAAGTGTGTGTGTGTGTGTGTGTGTGTGTGTGTGTGTGTGTTTGGGGCAAATAGTATGTAGTATAGGGTGTAGTTACCTTTTGCGGTTTCCTCTGCTGGTCCAATGAGACTGTCATGGAGCACTTCCTTCTTTCCTTTCCTTTTTGGCCCATTTTTTTTTTTAAATGTTTCTGTGTTCTTCAACAAGTTTTCTATGCAGCATCCTAAATGCAAAATAAAAAAAATTAGTTTACTTCATGTGTAAGTTTCCAAATGACACATTTTGAGCAATACAAGTTTCTTAAAGTCATCATGGACGCAAAACTATTTGGTACACAATGTAACAGTGTTTACTCACAAGCTGTGGCGCTCCAAGAAGAAGAAACTGCTCCATTAGTTCTGCAAACCCCTCCATAATCTGTGCTCTGGAAAAGGGTGTTCATTCGGTTCTTGACTTATGAATATCTGGTGTCGCATTCCAGGTCCATCACAATCTGAGGTAGGAAGACAGCATTTTAGAGTGTGTAAATATGAATTTAAACCACAGAATTAATCTACCTTTGACATAAAATGTATTGAACTGAACTTGCCTTGTGTTAAGTTCCTCAGAATACAGTTCACTTCCTTTTCATCCCATTATTGTTTCATTTGCGAGATGATTGATGAGCTCACCACTGAAATCCTTTCATTTTTAAATTTGTTTTGAAGACATTGCAACAAGGTATCCTGTAGGCAAATTTACACTTTCTTTTAAAACAAATTTTTTCTTTGCAGGACTTTTTAATAAGCAATGACCTTAATATTCTCACTGTATTAAAACAGCAGCAATAAGTAATAGAACATTTGTGATAAATATATTATTTCAGTACACAACAACCAAGTCTGAAATATACATGTTATAAAATACAATATTTACCAGGTGTCCTTGTTGATGACAATTGTGTCATAATTATGGATGCAACGCATGTCCTTCTTTAAGCTGGGATCCTTCCTCTTCAAAGCTACTTGTGTCCTGCAGACCAAGGTTACAATACAATGTTAAAGTCTTTTATAATATTCAATTCATTATACTTAATACAGTTTGTTTAGAATTAAAAGCAATAATACATACCGAGCACAAGATTTATGATGCAGTTCAGTTTCCAGGCTGTTTGAAGAAAAGAAAGATATACATTAAAATATGAATTTTAAACTTATTTAGCACAATAAATACATATATGTAGCCTATATTTAACAAGGTTCAACATTTCACAATACATTTAGCCTGCATGTTTGTTTGTCCTTCATAAATAACACCTGCTCTTTTATCTATGGATTATTAAAATATGTTTTGGATTTAAAGGATTTCAATAATACACTTAGATGCATAGACTCGGGCGGGCGCGTGCATACACTCTTAAAACAAACGGTTCTATATAGAACCAAAAATGGTTCCATCGAGCGCTTCATATATGGAACCCCAAAAAGGTTCTATATAGAACCATTTTAAGGGTTCATTAAATAGAACCCCAAATGGTTCTTTGAATTCAAGTTAGATGGTTCTATTTAGAACCATTTAAGGGTTTTTTCTATTTATTAATGAATTATTGCTACTTATTAATGAATAAAAAATAAAACCAATCCAGAAAATTCAAATTGTTTGAATTTATTCAATCCATTATACAAAATATTTTTTAAATAATACTTAAAATTGCACCTATGCATACTTTGCATTGGACAGCAGATCTACCTTAACAGTTTAATGACATTCAACAATGTAATTGTAATGATTTCACTTTTATACGCTTTTTTACTGTTTGAGCAAATACAGTACTTAACTTTCACAAATCTCTAAACGGAAGAGAAATATATCACAATGCAGATGGAAACAATACACAAAACAATATCAATGCATCTATTAAATAACACTACAATTTCAAAAAGTGGATGGTACATGTATGTATTGGTCATCACAACATCCATTTTTATGCATAATTTTTAACCTCACATCAAGCAGGTCACTGGTTCGAGTCCCGACTGGGCCAGTTGGCATTTCTGTGTGGAGTTTCCAAGTTCTCCCAGTTTTCTTGTGGGTTTCTTCTGGGTGCTTCGGTTGACCCCACAGTCCAAAAGCATGTGTACGGTATAGGTGAATTGGCCATAGTGAGTGAATGTGTGTAGATGTAAGAGAATATGGGCGTTTCCAAGTGCTGGGTTGTGGCTGGAAAGGGCAGATGAATTGGTGATTCACTCCACTGTGGTGCCTCTGATAAATGAGGAAGTCGAAGGGTAGCGAGTGAGTGTTGTATACTGACACTTCAAGCCTACAGTAGGTGGAATCAGGAGAGCTGTTGAATCCTGGTTGGTGTAGGACCTTTGCATTTCTGTAAAACAATATTTTAATGTTGAGTACTTTTAACCAATTAACATAAGTCATCAAATAGAATTACAGTTATAATCAATAAAATTAAAGTGTTAGTGAGTGTGTTTGGAGGATATGGGATGTAATATAGGGAGTAGTTACCTTCTGCAGTTTCCTCTGCTGGTCCAATGAGACTGTCATGGAGCACTTCCTTCTTTCCTTCCCTTTTTTGGGCTATTTGTTTTAATGATGTTTCTGTGTACTTCACCAAGTTTTCAGCATCCTAAATCCAAAAAAACATTTTGTTTACTTCATGTGTAAGTTTCCAAATAACACATTTTCAGCAATACAAGTTCATTAAACTTGTTCATTAAAATTGATCTCAAAACTATTTGGCACACAATGTAACAGTGTTTACTCACAAGCTGTGGCACTCCAAGAAGAAAAAAAACTGCTCCATTAGTTCTGCAAACCCCTCCATAATCTGTACTCTGGAAAAGGGTCTTTCATTCGGTTCTTGACTTATGAGTATCTGGTGTCGCATTCAAAGTTCATCACAATCTGAGGTAGGAAGACAGCATTTTAGAGTGTGTAAATATGAATTTATATCACAGAATTAATCTACCTTTGACATAAACTGTATTGAACTGAACTTACCTTGTGTTAAGTTCCTCAGAGTACAGTTCACTTCCTTTTCATCCCATTATTTTGTTTCATTTGCGAGATGATTGATGAGCTCACCACTGAAATCCTTTCATTTTTAAATTTGTTTTGCAGACATTGCAACAAATCCTGTAGGCACATTTACACTTTATTTCAATACATATTTTTTCTCTGCAGGACTTTTAAATAAGCAATGACCCTAATATTCTCACTGTACAAACAGCAGCAATAAGTAATAGAACATTTTTGTGATAAAAATATTATTTCACTACACAACAACCAAGTCTGACATATGCATGTTATAAAATACAATATTTACCAGGTGTCCTTGTTGATGATAATTGTGCCACAATTATGGATGTAACGCATGTCCTTCTTTAAGCTGGGATTTTTCCTCTTCAAAGCTACTTGTGTCCTGCAGAGGTTAGGACCTTAATATGGGTCCAATGACTCTTTCTGTAATCATGAATACAATGTTAAAGTCTTTTATAATATTCATTTCATCATGCTTAATAAATACAGTTTGTTTAGATTTAAAAACATGATACATACCAAGCACAAGATTTATGACGCAGTTGTTTCCAGGCTATTTGAAGAAAAGCAAGATATACATTAAAATATGAATTTTAAACTTATTTAGCACAATATATACATATGTAGCCTATATTTAACAAGGTTCAACATTTCACAATACATTTAGCCTGCATGTTTGTATGTGCTTCATAAATAACACCTGATCTTTCATTTCAAACAGAGGATAGATACTGAAAATTACACAGCCAGAAAATGTAAAAAGTTTGTCGACAGCAGAGGTCATGGTTTCAACATTAGGAAGAGAGGCAAAAGAGTCATTCTTTGACAATTACATACCGGCATCCATGTCCTAAAGAACTGATGGAAACAAACTGTGGCTGAGCTGACTTCAGGGTCCCCTTCATGGATTCAATGAGCAAAGATGGAACATTGGTACCAGCCTTTAGAAATGAAACAATGAAAACCATTAGAAAAGTGCTGCATTAGAAACAATTTTGTTTATCACAAGCTAACACAGTAAAAACCATACCATCGGTATGATACAGTACAGCAGATTTCACACAGCACTTACTTCTAGCAACAGTTCTCCCAGATGCCATGGGTGGAAGAAGATGAATGAGGATCTTCAGCATAGAGTAACACAGCTCATCTTGAAGAAGTGAAGATGCAGGTCACATGCAAAATAAGAATTAAATTTATTAAAATGAATTAATATGTATTTGTAATAATTACTTCATCATAAATTGAAAATTAAAATTTACATTACGTTTTCTTGTTTAAACTATGTTTACAAAAGTGTGCACAGGCAACAGACATTTTGGCTGAAGTTCATACCATCATGCTGATTGTCAGACTTCTCCAGCAAGTATCTGATGTCATTTTTCCTCTCCAAGGACACTATTCCCTTGAGATTTGGAATTATGTTCCTTTCCCGTTTCTGGATTGACAAATCCTCTTTCCCATCTGCAAGCTTGGAAAATTCAATGTCTACCTTCAAAAAACAAAACAAAACAAAAAAAAAATTCCTATTTAAACTAATGTAATAATTTGCAAACAAATACAGCTTACATTGACTTAAAAAAAATTAAAAAAACATACTCACATGTTTCTTTACGAGGTCATTGACAGCAACTTTATCAATAACCTTTCTTAAGGAAATAGACAGCGTCTTTGTCTCTTCGTGTTTTCTCAGGATTGTATTTTCTTCAAGCAGTGTCAGCAATCTATTTGTGGTGCCAGTCTGAGTTTTATCTGTTCAATGACATTAAGAAATGACAAAAACATTTTATTTATTTAAATATTTACTATTATATAATATTAAAAGTGAAAGACATTATTCATTTACCCATAATGAATGCACACTTCTTTCTGATGAATCAGGGATGTTGCTTGTAATATATTATATTTAAAATTTGTCATGCTCCATGCCAACTGTGAATAGTTTTCTCCATGTTTCCTTTCCGTCTATGAGCAGTTACAAGAGCTCGGTGTAGAAGTGTTAGAGTAACTGTAATTTGTTCCTCAACTTCCTTTATCTAAGTAAAAGGGAAAGAAATCCATATATACACAGCACAGTGAAAAAACAAAAACATGTAACAGTGTACAACAATACAAAGCATATTTTGAATAGTATGTGACTAGACGGGTGGCCCAAAATGGCGCGCAAGTTTGATTACAATAAAGGTTTTCATATTTAGACATTTTTTTATGAATTTGCTCACACCAAGGCGCCATTTGTTGTCTGTCCGCAGCACCCAGCTAACCTTAAGTCTCGGGGCTGATACACAAATTACGGTCCAAGGGCATCCTCATTAAATAGCATTATGATTACGTAACGTTATAGAATGTCTCCGGCGTGAAATAACGCTACCTCGAGTTCAGAGACGCCGAGGCTTTACGTTCACATTCACACACTCAACATTCACATTCACATCAATTATAAAGTGACGCTAACTTTCCAACCGAAATCACAACAAACCTATGCTAAGTCTTCCGCTTGATACGTGTTATTAACAATTCTGCAAACACAAGTTTACAAAAATCGCGCCAAAGGGGTTAACTGTTAACTTAGCTTGCGACAGAGTTAATAGGTCACCCGTGTAGTACGATACACAGACAACAAAGTAGAAAAAACAACTTCTAGGACAACAAACACAAAACATTTTTAAGCAAAGTGGAAAAAATATTGACTGTCGTAGACGAATTGTAATTAATTTCACTCACCTGAGGCAGAGAGCTTCATATCCGACAGGGCCGTGGGAGCGATGGTTGAAAATGAACGTCACTGCGCATGCACTTAGCGCGCGCGCGCGCGCACGTTCACAGCGCGTACATTTCACCCAGGTATACTCAAATACTTATTTTATATTGCCAACATGATAATTAAATTACATAAATACAGTAGACATCGCCCTTTGACTACAGGTAAAATAAATGTGCATTTTATACAGTATGTTTACTGCTTAAATGTAGTAAAACCAAACAGAAAGGGATTTTGGTTTAACACAGCCATTGTGTAAACAGCTAAGCACAATATTAACACACAATGTGTCTGTAGCAACACAAGATGTGTTACGAACTGTTTAACACATATTTTGTGTTAATTTTTAACACATCATTTTTAAGAGTGAAGTTATCATGATTATTAGTTTAAAATAAATTATTAAAATATAAATAACTGATTATTTTATTTATTTCACAAAATAATTCGTAATAAATGTTAAATATTAAGCATATATAAATGTTAGTTATATGGTAATGTACAAACCTGCATGAAACAAAAATCCTATCATACATTGATTAGGTTTTTGACCATAGCGGTCATTTTATTAGGTTTTGACTCGAAAAGCGTTGTCTCTCTGTGTTATAGCTTATTATTAGTTTATAATCTTTACTATATAAGTATGTTATAAATCAGAAATTATAGAACCATTTTAATCAAAAAGGTTCTTTGCACTCAAAGGGTTCTAAATAGAACCATTTTTTGGGTAAAAGGTTCTACTGGCCAAGTATAGAACCGTAGGGTTCTATATAGAACCTCAAGGAACCTTTTTTTTTTAGAGTGTAGACTCGGGCGGGCACGAGCGCAGCATGCTCCCTTGTGGTTTTAATGCAGACTAGCCGGCGTGTACACTGCTTTACAGAGTTTAGCCCGAGTTAAACTCGGCTAAACTCACACACGAACAAGCTGGGAGTACTAGTTTGTTCAAGGTTGAAGATAAAAACTGCACGAAAGCGGAAATTGGCTCATAATATTAAGTTACCATTAAAAGAGCGTGCACGCGCTTCACGCTGCCTCTCGGAGCTCGCCATTAGGTAACGCACCTGTTTTATTGTTATTGGTGTTTTAATTAATACTGACAAACAAATAAAGCAAAATTGTAACTTATTTCGAACAAAAAGCAGAGCAAAGTCAGCTTAACACAGATTCCTGAACCGAAGGCTGTCGGTCGACGCCATCAGTAACTTACAAGCACAGTTATCCATATTAACGTATACCCCATATTCAGTCTGTGTCACCATACAAGACAAGGGAAGAGAAACATTACCTTGTAATACAAAATATTTAATTATTATAGTTTTAAAAGAGTAATAACGTACCTGAATGGCGGAGCTGCAAAAGCGGAGATCTCCTTTTCAAAAATTAACCGTCACTCTCTCTCGAGGCTCTTCATCACCAGTCCACCAATGAATGACGTCACCAGAGGGCTTTTTCATGATTATTAGTTTAAAACAAATTATTTAACCATAACAACACACTGTACAGTCTGAATAAACTGGTTATTTTATTAATTTCACAAAATAATTTGTCAAAATATTAAATATTAAGCATTTATAAAATATTAGTTATATGGTTATGTACAAACCTGCATGAAACAAAAATCCCATCATACATTGATTAGGTTTTTGACCATAGCGGTCATTTTATTAGGTTTTGACTAAAAAAGCTTTGTCTCTCTATATTATAGCTTATTATTATTTATAATCTTTACTATATAATTATGTCATAAATCTCACATTATAGAACCATTTTAATCAAAAAGGTTCTTTGCGCTCAAAGGGTTCTAAATAGAACCATTTTTTGGGTAAAAGGTTCTACTGGCCAAGTATAGAACCCTAGGGTTCTATATAGAACCTCAAGGAACCTTTTTTTTTTAAGAGTGTACTGCTCCATATCACGACTGATTGCATACACACCAACGGAAGACTGTCAAAGACTGATTACACTCACTACATAAGCAGCACATACATACATACCTCTTTGCTGAGTATTGTTTGCAGTATATGTGACTCTACAATGCGTTTTCTTTGTTCCTGTTTATCTGTGTTTTTATCTTAGCTGTGTTATGTTTATCCTTGCCTGCCGCCAGCCTTATTGACCTTCCGCATGTTTTGACTGATTCTGGATTTCCTCTACAGACCTGTTTGCCCCGTCACCGCTGCTATACTGACTTTTTTTATTATTAAACTGCCCTTGGATCCTCAGTTTCTTTGTCTTTGTTTCACGCCGTTACATGGCTCTAATTGTGTTATCAGTGTAATTAACACCACAATGCCATTATTATACAACATTAAAACCAATATGTCACACACTGTTACATGGCTCTAATTGTGTTATCAGTGTAATTAACACCACAATGCCATTATTATACAACATTAAACCAATATTTCTTTCCATAACAACAGTCACATAATTTAGCTATCCTTAAAACAGTGAAGCAGCCATGCTTCACTGCAATGGTGATTCTGAAAACTTGTGTTTTCAATAAAACAACTAAAGCATTTAATTCTTAATAAGTGTGATGCATTTGAAGACTGTTGACAGTAATAGAGTCAAACTGTTGTTGTTTATTGATTCTGTACTGAGATTTTGAGAGATTTAATGTTTTTGTTGATTTCATCTAAGGCTGTGTTTAAGTCCCAAAAAAGACGTCATAAAACTTTCATTCTGCACCCTTAGGGGATGTCATTTCAATGCCTAATTGTCTAATAAAAACGTCTAAAAGACATCATTTGAACACAATTGTGTTTAGCGGGTTGTTTGAATAAGGTTTCTTAATGGAAAATGCAAAATGTGTAAAGGGACTTGTCCCCAGGACCAGGATTGAAAACGGCTGTTAAATATAGACAATAATGAAACAATAGCAACTAAAACAGAAGATTATAATTACACAAGCTAAATGAAGAATAATCTAACAACAGGTGATAAAATGAAGTAATGTTCAAAAATATTTATTTTGAAACGTTTGCATTTACAAGTTGAATGATCCTGAATTAAAGTTGTAAATATTAGTGAGTTTCTGAGTTATGTATGATAAAACATGTCCACAGATCCAGTGGGTGCAGTGTCTGTGCTTATAGTAAATCTGTTTATATTAATTAAATTTAATTAATATTGTTGGTCATACATCTACAAAATATGTTAATGTTATACAATTTCATTAACTCAACTGTGTAATATATAACACTGAATTATAAGCTGAAAAAACCTGAATTATAAGCTGAAAAAAGCAGCGATAGGCATTCATCATTTTGTAGAGGATTCATCAGCATCTTGCCCTGAACCAAGAGCATATATACCAACTTCTCAACAGGACATGATCACATACTTAATGAGGTATCGGAATCCTTCCTGTCAGATGATTAAAAATAAATGAATCAATAGATAGACAGATAGAAAGATAGATATATTATACTTTTAAATGAATCTAATCTCCACATACCTGTTGATTTTTTTCTGTAATAAAAGATTCCAGCAGCTGCTATAATGAATCCCATCACCAAACCAGATGCCCCAACAGCAATTTTATTCCTCTCAGATTCAGGAAGATATGGATCTGTATCAAATAGTTCTGTTAAATTATAACACAAAATTTGTTTTTGTGAAAAATATGTGAGTGTCTCATCTTACCCCAGTCATAAAACATGGGTTGACTGAAGCTGGCGTGCTCAACCATGCAAGAGATCTTCTCTCCAGGTCTGGGTGTGTACTCCAGCTCAGAGTGGATCTGGTAATACCAGTCGCCATCAGCCATTTCCATTGTTGAAGTAACTTCAGAGGTCACCGCTTTACCATCTTTCAGCCAGGACACTTTGATGTGTTGAGGATAAAACTCATACGCACTGCAGATTGACATAGCTGGATGTCTCCCATCGGCCTGTGTTACTGAACTGAGCACAACTGTTGGTTTCACTGAATGAAGAAGAGCAACATAACAAATGCATAGTTAGTTATTTATCAATTTATGTCTCATATTATTGTACAGAATGGAAAGCAGCAATTGCAGTATTCCCTGCAGAAAAAAACAACAACATAAAAATGCTGAAGAAATAGTTTAATATGGTCAAATAAGTAACATAACTGGATAGTGTCAGTAAACCCAAATTTTTCCTTTGCCTTAAACTACTTATGTTTTTACACCAAGCAAAACCAAACTTTCTTATTTGAATTAACATCTCAATTAGCAAATAATCCAAATGGCATCTTTAAAAATGTTAGAACGATATCCACTAAGACTGCATAATGGCAGTTTTTTTTTTTTTAATAAAAAGATCTTTTATACCGACAATATTTAATATACTGTTATATTTTTTTATACAGCATAGATGAATTCGACTGAAATAAAACAAATTAAGTCTCACCAGAAAATGATTAAACTTGACTTTTTTTTTTTTACAAAATATCTACTTAATTCCTCATTTACATTTATTAAGAACTAAAGGTTTGAATTAAGTTTTATTGAAAATACAGTGTTGTCACCGTGTCTCTGTATTAGTGAAGGGTCGGTCTTGAACGATTCGTTCATTTTGAACAAATCTTCAATATGGCTGTTTCTCAATTCGAAGAACACAGAGAACAAACTTGTGTTCTTGTGGAGAGCAGTCTTGCCAGGTCACATCGGAAGAACGAACTCGGGAGACCGCGAGGACAGAGAACGTGTCCTATGAGGAATGAGATGCTGCGTTCTTCCTGATGGTCACATGACCCTCACGCATCTTTAACTGAAAAGTATTCAAACATTACAGCATCCATACAACGATTTATTGTTTCACAATATATACTCAGCGTAAGACTTCGCAAATATACGCTGCACATCACAAATGAAACAGATTTTAATACAGATTTTAACAAATTCATTCATTCATTCATTTTCTTTTCGGCTTAGTCACTGTATTAATCCAGGGTTGCCACAGCAGAATGAACCGAAAACTTATCCAGCGTTTGTTTCATGCAGCGGATGCCCTTCCAGCTGCAATCCATCTGTGGGAAACATCCATACACACTCATACACTACGGACACTTTAACTTACCCAATTTATCAATACCACATGTCTTTGGTCTGTGGGGGAAACCGGAGCACCCGGAGGAAACCCACGCAACCACAGGGAGAACATGCAAACTCCACACAGAAATGCCAACTGACCCAGCCGAGGCTCAAACCAGTGACCTTCTTGCTGTGAGGCGAACGTGCTACTCACTTTGCCACCGTGGCGCCCATTTTAACAAATAAACACCCTTAATGTTTTATGCCCTTATTAATTTTTCCAGATTTTCACCTTATTGTTTACTTTCACCGTCTCATTTAGGGAAACTCCTGAGGTAAATACGTACATCTCTGAACTTATTTAATAAAATGCTGCGCTTCCCACTTCCAGTCGCAATGAATTCTGGGACTTTCAGAGCGAGTTTGGTGCTCAAGTCTGCATCGGTGTGTCCTTGATAACAAGAACACATCCGGGAGCTTTCATGCATCCTCCGTTCTTGCGGTCTTGAGTATTGGAACTGAACTTTGCCAGATGATGATGACATTACACGAGAACACGAGGACACAAGACCGATGAAGAATGCATATTGAGAAACAGCCTATGACTCAGGAACGACGAGTCATCTCAGAGAACAAAACAATAGTTGAGAAAAAAAAAAACAATAGTTGAGAAGCAAACGCTGATTCTTTAGGTCTGTGTTTTAGATGTACAATGTGTTCTACAATCTGAAAAAAGTGATGATGAGTTTTATTTCCTTGAAACAGAGCTAAATCATCACGGAATCAATTGTCAAGGGCACAATGCTTTCTTTATACTATATTTGCCACACTCTATTTGACAAACATAGAGAAATTAATGTTGGTTATCGAGTCAGAGTCCAAGTAAAGCAACTACTGTTCTCCTCAATGGTGACAGCTTAAAACACAACAATTGGTGTGGTTTATTTATTTATTTTTATTGTTGTTGTGAAAAAAGACTTAGTTCTTAATAATATCACTATGTGAAATTTTGTAGAGTGGCAGAAATAAGGCCAAACAGATTGTTAATAAGTAAAGCTGCTGTTTGTGGAGTTGCTTAATGATCCTTTGCTAAAATTTCAAGATTCATTGTGTTTTATTTCAGTTGACTTCATCTACGACTCTGACTGAAGTCAGTTGCAGTTTTGTGTTTCTCTTCTCTGTTTCTGCTTATTAACAGCAGGTGTTCATCATCAGTGCTCAATCATCACTTAATTAACCCCATCATCACTGCCCAATCATCTCATTTAGAGAGGGACCAAACCTGAACTGAGCAAATTTTTCTCTGAGGATTTTGCTGTCTAAGCTGAGCAGACAAATATCTTCATTGACTAAAGACCAGGTAAACAATGAATTATTATTTTTTTCTTCCTTATAGCATTATATTTTTGACTTGTTTGTAGTGTGATCAACCTTTGGGCTGGAAGCAAACCTCTGGGTTTGGAAGCAACTCCTAACATTTTAATATTTTTGGCAAATTGAACGAAATGACTCGAAAAAAGATTAGTTCGTCTCAATGAACGAGACTCAAAGATCCGAGTCAGTAAAATGATCCGAACTTCCTATCACTACTCTTTATGAGTGCCAATTGTGGGCGCGCTTGGACCGTGCGTGCTCTCGCTTGATACGGGCGTGTGGGGTCTGGGCATGTTCGTGATTGCGCGCTCTCGTCCTAGTGTTTGTGTTTGTCTGTCTGCAGTGTGGTGTTTCATTCTCAGCGTCTAAGTGGTTTCGGTTCGCGCCGTTTGTAACCCCTGTACCAGCCAAGTCTAGTTTCTTTTTTTTTTTTTGTAATGTTTTCACCCTTGGGTTGTTTATTTTGCCTTTTTATTTTATTATAAATTAAACCCATTTTTGTTGTGCAATTGAGTCCTCGACCTTTCCCCCGCGAAAACCCTGACACTGTGATGAAGAGTGTTTGCTTTACTTTTATTCTTCATTCCTCATTTTGACTCATTGTTTCATTTGACTCATTTCTCTGTTTGTTGAAACTTGTTATAACAAGACAGAGTAAAAACAAAATGAATGTTGTATCATATTTCAGCAGATTTGATCTTGCCAGTAATTTGAATCTTGTACTGTAATGATAACGTTATGGCATGGAGTTCATACTATAAATCACATGGTTTTGATTTGTTCAAAGCACAGAGACGTCAAGAATCCTGGTCTCCAGCCCCATTCCAAACACAGACTACTTTTCCTTCACAAAAACAACCCACGCTACCCCAACACACCCCAATCCCAGCACTCTCTCTACTCCCCCTCCCCCCTTTTGCCAACGGTCCCAAAGCAAGAAATTATCCTCTCCAAGATCAAACTATCCCTCCAAACCACACAATTTTTCCTCAAATTCTTTCCACCTATCCCTCTCTGCTAGTAACGATAAAAGCCAGAAATTTAATGTTGGCACCAGACACCCATGCCGTTATTTGCTATTTTTGTGGCAGTGCTCATGCCCGCCTAGTATGTCCAGTGTCCATAGCTGTCAACAAAAAGTCAAAATATTACATTCCTCCCCAGTAGGTATACATTTATTTAATGACACTGCCCTGCGTCGCGTTCAGAGGATTTTACCAGGAGTGCTGGTTGGCTTCCACATGGCTATAAAATGCTAGATATTCACCAACATCAATCCTCATCTGTTTTTTTTTGAAGTATACCCTCTAGTACAGGGGTGCTCAACCCTGCTCCTGGTGATCGACCGTCCTGCAGATTTCAGTTGCAACCTATATCAAACACACCTGCCTGTAATTATCTAGTGCTGTTCAGGTCCTAATTAATTGGTTCAGGTGTGTTTGATCAGAGTAGGAACTGAACTCAGCAGGAAGGTCAATCTCCAGGAGCAGGGTTGAGCACCACTGCTCTAGTACAAGAGTTTAGTTCAGGGGTGTCCAAACTCGGTCCTGGAGGGCCGGTGTCCTGGAGAGTTTATCTCCAACTTGCTTCAACACACCTGCCAGAATGTCTCTAGTATATAGTAAGAGCTTGATTAGCTGCTTCAGGTGTTTTTGATTAGAGTTGGAGCTAAACTTTTCAGGACACCGGCCCTCCAGGACCAAGCTTGGACACCCCTGGTTTAGTTCAACGCTCCTACCTGTAAGTAACAAATAAGCCTAAAGCACTCAATTAGTTTAATCAGGTGTGTTTAATTAGTGTTAAAACTAAACTGTGCAGAGATGCAGCCCTCCAGGAACTGAGTTTGACACCTGTAATCTAGTAGTAGCAGCCATTCTATGGGGAAGATACATTGCATTAACAAATGATGTTCCGATTCTCCAGCTCTCATGCTATTATTAAAATTGAGGTTTGAGCATAGTAATACAAGACCCCCCCTTTGAGATATACCTGTCACCACGGGTCTTTACAATGGTCACAGAGAGTGCCCCTGTTGCCTCTTCAGCTAATGGGCATCCACATTCCCAACTACCGCGACAATTGGCTAGTTATAGCTCTGCCTTGAGAGCAGTTGGAAATGCACAGGGGTTTGTTGATTCCGCACCTGAGACGGTTGAGTCTTCGGGGCAATTTGGAAAAGGACAAGCTCTCACCCTTGCCGCCCCCATTTCTCTCAAGAAAACAAGCCATTAGTGATGACTGACACAACTGACGTTTCGACATGGTGTCGAGATGCTGAATTGCAGATGTTTCAAAGCACCCAGGTGATGTGACATGACTAAAATGATTCAAAGCATCAGTTATTTCAAAAGCATTTCGAGACCTGACAAATCTGCTTTTGAGGGTTCAGAAAAAAAATCATCTCATGTAGCCTAGTGGACGGTGCGTGTGCATTAAGTAAATGTTCTGCAAATGTCCCAAGTTAGAATCCTGACTTGTACAAATACTCAGAATTTGTAACTTGATGTCTTTTTAATAATGTTAATTTTTTATTGACCAAAACAAGACATATTTGTTCTCAAAGTGTTTATTCAGATGTCAGACCAATGTTTAAAGCAAAACACTTTACGAGGAAAAAAAATTACCACTATGTATCACTGTATATGAAACAATTTAATCGCTGACTGCGTGATTGAGTCCCCAGATGGGCACTGTTGGCAGTGGTTGCACATGCAGATTGCACTCGCCAATTTCATAGGCATTTTATTGGCCCATTTTCATACAATTGAGAGTGATTGGACTTCTAAGCAAAATGCTTTCAGATACCAACATCAAAATATCAATCGCAAAATTTTGTTTTTTCAGCAGTATACACCAGATGTCACAGCCTGATGCGACCACAAACAACAGAATGTAGCACACACGTGTGAGTAAACTATACTTGTAAACTAAGTGAAAAATAAACACAACTAAGCAAATTAAGGTATAATTAAAGAAACAGTACACACCAACAGGAAAATAAATCATCTAAAAAGTGTGGATAAAATACTATTGTAATTGTAATACAATTGTAATACAATTTTTTATCAAGAGATTGAAAATGGCATGGCAAAAATTTTCTCCAAAAATGCTGATTTAACATCTTCACAGATAACCCTGTTCACTTAATATTAAATATTTTTCATATTTTGTTTCTGTCCAATGTCTAAAAAATTTCAAATTGGGACTGGTGTTTCATAAGCTGTCAGTAACCGTAGTAGTCCTTTAAAACAAATTCAACTGTAAACAGTAAATAAAAATAAAATGTTTAATAGTTGAGTTACTTCAAATTTAGTCATATGAGACATCAATGATCAACACATGAATCACAACAATGTAGACATTTAAGAAAAGGTTTAATGGCATGCTGCTGTCATGTATGCTGGATGTCATGTATAGTATGCTGGATGCCATAGCCTCTCTAATTGAAAAGTGCCAAGATGTACAGTACTGTGTCTTCACCATACAATTTATCAAAGGCAACACTATAAAATATCTAAATATGATTTGATTTAAAAGAAATAATTTTATTTAATTAATTTTTTTAATTAAGTCTTATTTTATGTTAAGATAAGAATCTTATATCTTTGCTGCCTGTTATTACAATTCCCCTGTAATTATGAAGTAGTTGTTAGTAAATATTAGCAAAATGTCCATCAGTGTAATTAAGAGACCGCAGAAGAGTTTTAAGGTACATACCTGCTTTATCGCAGATGGCTGTTGCTCTGGTTTTGATATAAAATCTGCATTCAAAATCAACATTAAATATCTCTGTTTGCAGAAAGGAACTATTGTTTCAGATTTCTGCCTTTTTTATTCCGTACTCACTAAACCCTACAAATTTCCCCAGAGTGCTGTTGAACTGTGTGACTAGATGTTTATTAAAATAGTAGTTGTCAATAAACACCATATCACTTAGATTATGAGAGCTGTAGATGCATCTTGACCACTGGGTTGCATAATATTCATTAGCTGAAAAAGAATATGGAAACATCAGTGTAAATCCTTGTCCTTTTGACAATATTACAGTGACATTTTTTTATGTAATTTTGCTACTAAAACTTTTGTATATAAAACATTTAGTTTTAGATTTAATGATGCCTCTTTCATTTTACTCACCATTTTCTGCTCCAATCAATACAAATAGTACCAATAAAGGAGGACAGCTTGATGGTTTTATCAAAGACATTTTCTCTCATGCTAAACTCCTGAATGCTGCTAGGTGCTTTATTCTCATGTGCATGAGATGGAAGTCTATGATAACTGGAAAACTAGTCATTGCAGATATAAAGTGTCAAGTGTTGCTAGGCAGCATCTTTTTTCATTTGTCAAGAAAGTCAAGTCACCTTTCTTTTGATATAAACTTTGTTAAACAAAGCTCCAAGCAGAAATATCTGAGCGAAATCTGACAGTTCAATCATTTGTGGAACAACGCTTTTTCTTTCTTTCTTTCTGATAACTTTTGTATTGGGGTGTCATCCCTAAGATTGATCCTCAGTTGTAACTCTGGGATACACCCAATATTTGCCTCATCTTTGGCAAAGGCCATAGACTCTTCATATAACACTTGGTAAAGACCGAGATGGCGGCGCGTTCTGTCTCCAGTTTTTGCAATTTTGCAGTATTTTTCCTGCTAATTTCGGGTCTGTTCGTGCAGAACAGTTGTGCCTTTACATCGTACACCCGACAGGAGATTTTGGACATTGGTTTGTGCATTCCGGACAGTTTTATCAGCAATCTTCGACTCATTCCAGAGATCGCTAGATCAACCGAGGCTCAGCACTCTGCCCGGCCGGGCGGAAGTGCTCGAAGGCGGCGTTGCGAGCGTAAACAAAGGAGGGGGAAACGCGGCGGGCTAAGAGCTAAGCTAAAGCTAACACCACACCGGCTCTCTTTACCCAGCATTTTTCTCGCCAATGTACGGTCTCTGGTGAACAAAATGGATGAGATTTGACTGCGCATCACCCACAGCAAAAGATTATGGAACTGTAATGTCATGATTTTCACAGAAACATGGCTAAACGGCAGGATACTAGACAACGCTGTATCGCTAACTGAGCCACACATTCCGAGCAGACAGAACGGCAGATGACTCCGGTAAGGCCAGAGGCAGAGGATTATGCATTTATGTTAACAAACTTAACTCTGTCATCATTGGGAGACATTGCTCTGTTAACCTGGAATTTCTAATGGTTAAATGCAGACCGTTTTATCTGCCGCGGGAGTTCACCTCCACCATTATAACTGCCACCTATATTCCTCCTGATGCAAATGCTACGTTTGCAATGAACGAACTTCATGCGGCCATCAGCAAACAACAGACTGCTCACCCCGAGGCTGCCTTTATTGTTGCGGGAGATTTTAATCACTCAAACTTAAAGACAGTGCTCCCCAATAAAAAAAAAAAAAAACATTTTGTGTCACACCAGGGGAGACAAAACTTTGGACCAGGTGTACACAAACATGTCTGACGCCTACACGGCGACCCCCCTCCCCCACTTGGGTCAATCAGATCACCTTTCTTTGTTCCTCACCCCCAAGTACTCACCCCTCATCAACCGTGTGAAGCCATCAGTGAGGACCATCAAAGTGTGGCCAGCGGGGGTAGACTCAACACTCCAGGACAGGTTTCAACACACAGACTGGAGTATGTTTGCATCCCAGGCCACCCGCGGCTCTCACACAGACATGGACAGTTACACTTCCTCTGTTCTGGAACACATCAACTCCACCATAGACAGTGT
>CAIGQQ010037819.1:2655085-2675051 GCA_903798035.1 Danio albolineatus | reverse complement strand
CTTCTATTTTTTTGAATATATTTATTATCTGTTTTTTGTCTTGTCTCCTTAATTCTGTTGCACTGTAGAAGCTCTGTCACGAAAACAAATTCCTTGTATGTGTGAACATACCTGGCAATAAAGCCCTTTCTGATTCTGATTCTGACAGCACATCTTCTTTAACACAGTTACATTTGTACACCACCTTCTGTTGATGTAAAAGCATGTCCCACCACCGCGCGTTTTCCCCGTTGCCTCCGTGTCGCGATCTGCTCTGTACAGCTGAAAGTCTGGTAGTTGTAACGCGCTGTCCGGTATGGCATCGTTTAGCCAGGTTTCCGTGAAACACAGCGCAGCAGAGTTGTTAAAGTCCTTATTTATGCGTGTGAGCAGAAGTAATTCCTCCATTTTGTTAGGAAGAGAGCGGAGATTTGCCAGATGTCTGCTAGGCAGCGGCATTCTGAAACCTCGCAGTCTGTTTTTGACGAGCGCGCTGGCTCGCTCACCGCGCCTGCGCGTCTTCCATAGAGCCGCCGCACCGCCGAGAACAACGCTCTGCAAAACGCCGGAGAAGTCAAGAACCAGCTGGTGATCAGTTAGTGTGCACTGCAGAATGTTCAGCAGCTCATCCCTGGTGTAACTGATCACGTTGGATGAACACAAACAGGAAAAACAAACAAAAACATCGCAACAGCTGAGGAGCTCCGTACCGCGGCTGCCATTTTAGGCGCCGTCCGATGACGTCATTTTGACAATGGAGTCAATGTGAGTGTCCCACTTCAGGTCCTGAGTGATTTCTGGGGGTTTTCTTACTGAGTAAAATATCTCAATAATTATAGCGCCACATATTATATAAATATGTACTTAAATAGGAACACGAATGGGAACTATAATATCCTTCCGCTGTATCTCCGCTAATGGGTCATCAGCGTTAGCTCACGGCTCAGTAGTACAGACACCACACACACACCCAGTGCAGGTTGTAAAACTTTGGCAGAATCCTTTAAGGAATCTGGTCATTGTCCAGCTAACCCTGTGGGAATTATTTTACAAAAAGTGGAGTTGAGTTCAATACAGACAGACAGTTTATATTAAGTTTTCCCTGATATATGTTCATATGAACACACAGATGCACACACTGTAAATATAATATGCTGAGGGGGAATCATTGTATATTATTCTTTGTAATATTTATATGCCAAGAGGGGGAATCCTATTCTAAACTCTGTCATTTATGTAATTTGCTTAAATTGGCATATATCAGATTTCTGTTACATTTCACAGGGTTCAGAATAATAGACTGTAAACCACTCAGTAAAATCCTCAGAGTAAAATTTACTCAGTTCAGAGAACATTTGGTCCCTCTCTAAATTGAGTAAAATGTACTCAGCAGCAGAGTAAAAGTTAATGAGACAATGATGGGGTTAATTAAGTGATGATTGAGCACTGATGATGAACACCTGCTGTTAATAAGCAGAAACAGAAGAGAAGCAGCAGCAGCTTTGCTCATTGCTGACCTGTTTGACTTGCTTTCTGTCAGATGTTCACAAAAGTCCATATGAGATTAATTGAGAATTAACTGATTTAGTTATTTACATTTTACAAAAAAACAACATGTTTTTTTTCCCCCAAAGTCACCATCGTGGAGAAAAGTGGTTGATTTACTTGGGCTCTTTGACTCGATTTGTAATGTTGATTTACTTTGCATGCTATGAGAAGTATAAGGTGGGCAAATATGATCAGGTTGATTGATCCTGTATTGATACTTACTCTTGATAAAAGTATTAAGAGTTTATGTTTGACTTTACATATTATGTTTAAATGATGGTTTGTCAGATAAGGAATAAAATTCAGTGTTTTTCAAGAGAATGGACCTCAGCTGTGGTTTTATACATTTTCTAAAAACATTGAGCATCTGAATCACTTTAGAGACACAGACATCAGTAATCAGCGTGTCTATCTCAACAGTGGTTAGAGATGATTATTTTGTTTTTGGGTGTAGTGTATGCTAAGAGAATCATACAACATTCATCCATAGTTCTCAGCATGCACTGTAGGAAACAAAACCCTCACCATAGTTGAGAAGCATATGCTGATTTTTTTATGTCTGTGGGTTTTGAGTGTTTCAGATGTTCAATGTGTTTTATGATCTGATAAAAGTATTGATGAGTTTCATTTTCTTGATACAAATCTATTTTTGTGTTACAACTTCATTTTAACTTAAAAGATTGTATCTTATTTATAACTCTTCACTTAATCATAATTTGTAAAGTCAAACATAATCTTTTAATGCTTTTATCAAGAGTTAGAGTCAATACAGGATCACTCAACCTGATCATGTTAGCTCACCTTGTTCTTGTCATAGAAATCAAAGAAAAATCATCATTAGGTATTGAGTCAAAGAGCCCAAGTGAATCAACCACTTTTCTCCACAATGGTGACTTTGGGGGAAAAAACATGATCTTTTTTGTAAAATGTAAATAACTAAATCAGTTAATTCTCAATAAATCTCATATGGACTTTTGTGAACAACTGACAGAAATCAAGTCAAACAGGTCAGCAATGAGCAAAGCTGCTGCTGCTTCTCTTCTGTTTCTGCTTATTAACAGCAGGTGTTCGTCATCAGTGCTCAATCATCACTTAATTAACCCCGTCATTGTCTCATTAACTTTTACTCTGCTGCTGAGTAAATTTTACTCAATTTAGAGAGGGACCAAATGTTCTCTAAACTGAGTAAATTTTACTCTGAGGATTTTACTGTGTACAGCCCATTTTTCTTTCTTTCTTCAACGGCCACATAATAGAAAACTACCAATGGATGAGTTTCTGTCTTAGCACTGATCAAAACACCCACAATACAATAATACAAAATTGAATCAAACCACATCAATAATGATTTATCCTACTCACAATTTCTCTAACAATATAACACAGTTGCATCAACCAAAGACAGTGTAACAAGTACATTAAGTCAAAGAGCCTAAGAACTGCAAACACTGTCTAGCATAATGGTGACATCCAATTAATAGTGTATTTACAGTAAATGACCATGTTAATATATCATGAATTGTAAAAGTAATGTGATGACTTTTAAAAATAAATGATTGAAATCTTTAGATCTTTATTTGATGTGATGTTACATAGAATCATAGCAGACATAGAAACACTGACACATATGTTCATACATAATTATGAATTATGAGTCAATACAACGATAGTGAAGTTTATTCCAAATGTATGCTTACACATTTTTATAAATATATTATTAACTATGGTACTTGTAGAATGAAAGTTCAGTTGGATATTAGATTGCAATGCAGTTAAAGATCGTTACTAAAGTTTGTTTCCATTGATCCATTGTCAGTTGCATCTTTTTTCCCTTTAACAAGAAAGAAAGTTCCGATAACGACACTCAAAAGTCCAATAGTTAGACCCACTCCGCAGAACACTGATGGACCAATGCTTGGAAGGACAACATCAACATCTGGAAAACAATGTTATGGTTTAGATCAGGGGTGACCAACCCTGCTCCTGAAGATCGACCGTCCTCAGTTGTAACCCATATCAAACACACCTGCCTGTAATTATCTAGCACTGTTCAGATCCTAATTAATTGGTTCAGGTGTGTTTGATCAGGGTAAGCAGGGGCACCGCTAGCAATTTTGGGCCCCATGAAAAAATATGAGGATGGGCCCCCCTACTACCAACCTAGCTATCCAAACTCTTTGTCTGCAAGACGTATGCATTTTATTATTGATTTTGTCCACTACTTATCAGTATTTAGTAAGAGAACGGCCTGACTGTAGCTAGCAGATGATTTATTGTTCAAATGTAAATGTAGTACAAAAAAAGAAACAGTAATCAAATATTCACTGAAAATTGTACATTTCTAAACACACAAAACACCAATGTGTAACTATTTAAACAACTGTACTGCAATAGTGTCTCATACAATGTGCAATACACTTTGATTGAGGATTTTGCAAGCAAGAAGGCCAGACGTTTGGCACTTGAAATTTAAGTCACTGTCAGGTTAATCTACAGATCAAGTTTATTTATGTTGTGTTTATTTGGTTTGCAGTGTGCTGGATTTTGCACTCTGTTAATAAAAATTAGTAAAAAAAATTTTTATTATTATTTGCCGGCAAGAAGGCCAGGGTTTTGCCATTTAAGTAATGGGCAGTTTAAACAAAAGAACATTTCTTATTTATGGGTCTCATTGTAGTATAATTTTGTGTCCTATTGATTTAGTGTGTAATTTGGGATGCAGCTAATGAAATAAATGACCAAAATACCAAATAATAGCCTACCTGGCATGAGTGTAAACGCATTCACCATTGGGAGGCACTATAAATCACTCTCACAGGAGAATACTGCTTTCACAATCCAAAATAATTAAAGTTATCCAACATGTGCGCGTGATAGCTCTGCCTCTTCTGTTACGTGCTCAAAGTTGCGGTCGTTGAGTGTGTGAAGTGTCCATCATTACACCCACTTCAGTTTACCGGCTGAATGAGTGCATCATCCGGGTAAATAAAGTGCATTATTGTTAGTGCATTATAAAGTGCATTATAGTTTTCAGTGTGAACGCACTACTTACACTATTTATACAAAAAAATGGCGTAGAATAGTGCATACGTATGCGATTTGGGACGCAGCTGATGTTAACCTCGAGGTCATCGCTGCTTTGACAGCTTACCTGACGATCGCACTCAACTCTCTTCCCACTACTGACGGACTGAACCATACAGCGAAAGGAGGGGGGTGCAATTTGACAGTGACAGTTGTGACAGGCACGAGGTGCAGATATAAGCTGTATTTTTATTTTTTTTAATTTCTAATAAATTGTTTTACTTGTAATTTAGAAATACATTCATAATTTATATTACATTATAATACTGTTATTAATTATAAAGCAGATCTCTGTGGGCCCCTAGAGTGCATGGGCCCTTAGAATCGTCCTAACTTTCCCCCCCTTAGCGGCGCCCCTGAGGGTAAGAGCTGAACTCAGCAGGAAGGTCGATCTCCAAGAGCAAGGCAAGAGCAAGAGCACCCCTGCTTTAGATATTTGAAGATACGCGAATATTCGGTGCATGAAGCTAATTGGAATATGAATGTTTTATAACAAATAAAAGAGCTGGACTCGTGATGTGTCCCACAAAACAACTGTGTTCAAATTACGTCTTTTAGACATTTCTTTTGGACAATTAGACATTGAAATGACGTCCCCTAACGGTGCAGAATGAAAGTTTTTTTAACATCCTTTTTATTTTTAAAACGGTGTTTTAGCATGAAAACGATCCGCGTCCACACTAGCGTTTCACCCAGCATTTCTGAACATATCTCTGTCCACACTACGCTACCAAAATCGTATATCACTTGACCATTCGTGCACTCTGGGCATGCGCGTTCAAGTATAAACAGGAAGCACGTGTCTCGCTCGGCATTCTATAGGCCTTACATCGCTTGAAACACGAGTGATTAGCGAGTGCTCGAACAATAGCTTGCTTCTTGCGAATATGTGCATCTGTCTGCTGTCTTCCGGTGGCGTTATAGTCATGTGATAGGGGCTTGACGAATAAGAGAAGGATACTCAATAACCCAAAAGCCCCAATCAAGCAGCAAATCTCTGCAGCCACGCCTCCATTTTCAGATGTGTCCGTTTTCCTTCATCCACACCGAGACGGAGCAGCAGCGTTTTAGAATGAAAACGGCCTCTCCAGAGTTTCCAAAGCGCTCCGTTTTCGGGGCTCGAAAACTAAGGTGTAGTGTGGACGGATGGCATAACCGTAGCAAAACTTATGCGTTTTAAAACGAAAACGCATTAGTGTAAACGGGGCCTTAGATGAAATCAACTAAAGCAATAAATCTCTCAAAATCTCAGCAGCGGATACACCTCGACAAACAGCATCTGCAACTTCACTTATAATTAATCTGCTTGACTGTCAGTTGTCTACCTAAGTTCTCAGTCCCAAATTTTATTAAAAAATAAGTCACCACAGCAATGAAGAGTGGTTGCTTTTCTTGGGGTGTTTCATGATAACTTCTCTTTGTTCGCTGAAGTAATGTGGTCTGTCAAAACATACTGAAGGACAAAAGTGATTGTTATGTTTTCTTTTAAAAATTTGATTCAGTGATTTTCTTTTCTTCTACTATGATAATAACAACATGATGTCTTCTTTAAAAAAAATGTAATTGGAGATGTTTGAAGACATCTGACAATAATACAGTCAGGGTTAGTAGTAAGTGAAGCTGCTGATGCTGTTGAGTTGTTAAATAATTCTTTTGCTGAGATTTTGAGAGATTTAATGTTTTAGGATTTCCTCTAACGCTTTGTCCAAAAACAAAGTCACAAACACGTTCATTCTGCACCCTTAGGGGATGTCATTTCAACGTCTAATTGTTCAAAAGAAACATCTAAAAGATGTCATTTGAACACAATCGTGTTTAGTGGGCTGCTAATATATTTATAATACACACTCACCCCATATTTTGGTCTGAGGTTGGCCCTGAAGAGCTCTGTGGTTCACTGTACAGCTGTAAATGTCTCCTTCAGCAGGTGTGAACTTAAGAGTGGAGAAAATGTTGAAAGTGCCATCCACTCTGGGATGGTACTGACTTAAACTCATACCCTCTGTCACAATAACACTATTCTTTGTCCATGAGATGTTGACAAACGGAGGATAAAAGCCAGTCACATGACAGACAAGGGTGTTCTGAATTCCCAGCTGTACATTACCCTTTGAATAGATGGATGTCTGTGGTGCCTCTAGAAAAGAATAACTTATTTTAATCAGTGAATTCAAATAAAATATCTATATCTTCCCTTATTTTTCAGTGCAGAAGTGCGCTTGTTTTAGAACTTCTGATTCACTTGGGAGAAATGACTAGGAATAATGAATGGCAGAAAACGGTCAAACTACTTGCTGTTTGCATAAATATATAAACAAAGTAGAATAATATAAAAAGAAAATATCAGTTGGCAACATCAAGAAGCAAAACAAGCTATTTTTAACCTCTAAAAATGTATCCAGCATATGTTTTACACAGCGGAAGCCCTTACAGCTGCAACACATCACTGGGAAACATCCATACACTCATTCAGACACATACAGATAATTTAACTCACCCAATTTAACTATAGCGCATGTCTTTGGACTTGTGGGGGAAACTGGAGTACCCAGAGGAAACCCACTCTAACATGGGGAGAACATGCAAACTATGCACAGAAATGCCAAGTAACCCAGCCGAGGCTTGACAACGCAATCCACTGCGTTCCCCCTTCATTGTGTGTTTATCAAATATAGTTTGGATAGTATTTTATGATTAAAAGTTTGTTGTTAATGTTTGTGTTGTAATAGTTGCTCATTATTATTATGTTTATATTAGAATGTTTAATTAAACTTTGAAGCAAAGTCAACTTGGGTTTAGTTTACATATCTAATTATCACAATAATTTCAGTATTACAGTGACACAGTGGCTCATTTGTTATCACTGTCACATCACAGAAAGTTGTTGGTTCGAGTCTTGGCTGGGTCATTTGGCATTTCTGTGTAGAGTTTGCATATTCTTCCCATGTTTGCTTGGGTTTCCTCTGGGTGCTCTGGTTTCCCACACAGTCCACATGCGCTATACGTGAATTCAATGAACTAAATTGGCTGGAGTGTATGTGTGTGAATGAGTGTGTATGGGTTTTTCCCAGTACTGAGCTGCAGCTTGAAGGGCATCAGCTGTGTAAAACATATGCTGGATACTGTGGAGGTTCATTCCGCTGTGGAAACCCCTGATGAATAAAGGGACTAAGCTAAAGAACAATGAACTTCAGTGTTACTGAATTATTATTATTTATCATTGACATAACAGGGTGGAAACCTGATGAAAAATCAATGTTACGTTTTTGTTATCCTGACTTTAAAAAAAAAAAACTGTAAAGTGTTAACATAATAAAAACATTCAAAGTCTTACCCATTTCTGGTGGTGGGCTGTTGAAATATTTGATATAGGCATGCAAATCGAATTTGCAAGCATCTAAAAAAATAAGGGCACGTTCATAAAATTCAGGGAATATTGCATAATGTGCAAAATTGGGTGTTGTCTTGACTCCTCTCTTCTGTGCAATGTCAGCATGCCATATTTCCTCTCCATCATATCCGATAAAAAACTCTTGTTCTTGTTCTGAACATACTTGAAACTGGTTTACTTCACGTTCAACTGAAACATATAAAGCATCATGAAATGCATTAGTTATACATCTGCTCTTTAGGTTGTTCTCCACGATGGACGTCCAGCATTCTCGAGCCTCCGGCGCATAGACTGCAGCTCTGCACAAGACATTTGGCCATACAAATGGTCGTGCCCAACTGAGCCTGTTTTTTCTCAAGGTTTTTTATTTCTTCACTTTGCCAATTGGTGAAGTTTTTTCCTCGCTGCTGTCACCATTGGCTTGCAGGGCTGCGTATCGATGGATTACTCTTCAGTGTTTGGACTCTCAGCAGTGAATATTAAACCACACTGATCTGAATTAAACTGAACTTCAACACTGAAAACTGGACTGACACTGTTTAAATTTTTTATAATCCATATGAAGCTGCTTTGACATAATCTACATTGTAAAAGTGCTATACAAATAAAGATGAACTGAATTGAATTTTTAAAGTAGATTGATCAGCTGGCATGTATAATACAGACAGAGGTGGAAAGATCAATAAAATACTATATTCAAGTAAAAGTAAAGTTACATGTATAAATTTACTTAATTCAAAGTAAAAACCAACGCATTAAATTGTACTCGAGTAATTTTTTTTAGTAACTATTTCATTAAACAGCTGGGGTGGGACAGATGGGGAATTCTAGTTTAACGTAAGTTCAATCCAATTATTTGTTTTCATTTGAATGAACAACCTTAAAAAATTCATTCATTCATTCATTTTCTTTTCGGCTTAGTCCCTTTATTAATCCGGGGTCGCCACAGCGGAATGAACCGCCAACTTATCCAGCATTTGTTTTACGCAGCGGATGCCCTTCCAGCCACAACCCATCTCTGGGAAACACATCCACACATTGTCATTCACACACATACACTACAGACAATTTAGCTCACCCAATTCACCTATACCGCATGTCTTTGGACTGTGGAGGAAACCGGAGCACCCAGAGGAAACCCACGCAACCACGGGGAGAACATGCAAACTCCACACAGAAATGCCAACTGGCCCAGGCGGGGATCGAACCAGCGACCTTCTTGCTGTGAGGCGAACGTGCTAACCACTCGGCCACCGTGGCGCCCCTTAAAAAAATTAAAGACCAATAACAAAAGAATAAAAATAATAATATAACCATTTAAAACGTTTTACAGACTAGTGAGGGTGACACGGTGGTGCAGTAGGTAGTGCTGTCACCTCACAGCAAGAAGGTCGCTGGTTCGAGCCTTGGCTGGGTCAGTTGGCATTTCTGTGTGATCGCACATACTGTACTCCCCATGTTTGTGTGAGTTTCCTCCGGGTTTTACCCCACAAGTCCAAAGACGTGGTACACAGCAAAATCCTCAGAGTAAAATTTACTCAGTAGTTAGAACTTTAGTTTGAAGAACATTTGGTCCCTCTCTAAATTGAGTAAAATGTACTCAGCAGCAGAGTAAAAGTTAATGAGACAATGATGGAGTTAATTAAGTGATGATTGAGCACTGGTGACGAACACCTGCTGTTAATAAGCAGAAACAGAGAAGAGAAACACAAAACTACAACTGACTTCAGTCAGAGCCGTAGATGAAGTCAACTGAAATAAAACACATCAAATCTCTTAAAGTTTCAGCAGAGGATCATCAAGCTACTCCACAAACAGCAGCTTTATTTATTAACAATCTATTTGGCCTTATTTCTGCCACTCTACAAAACTCCATACAGTATAGTGATATTATTAAAAACTAAGTAATTTTTTTACAACAACAATTAAAACACACACACACATTTTTTTTGTGTTTTAAGCTGTCACCATTTAGGAGAACAGTAGTTGCTTTACTTGATTATTATTGTATCGGGTTGATTATGGCATGTTGTATAAAGAGAGTGATTGTACTCTAGATAACTGATTCTGTGGTGATTTAGTCACAGGTCAAATCAGTAAAATTTATTATGAGCTATTAAATTTAAAATAAGTTGTAAAAAGTAGTTTTGTATCAAGAAAATGGAACGCAGCAATACTTTCATCAACTATGGTGTTTTTTTGTTTTTCCTACAGTGCATGCTGGGAACTATGAATGAATGTTGTATGATTCTCTTAGCATACACTGCAGCCAAAAATAAATAAAAATCTCCAACCACTGTTGAGATAGTTACGCTGATTATTGATGTCTGTGGTTCTACACTGATTCAGGTGCTCAATGGGTTTTAGAAATTTCTAAACCCACAGCTGAGGTCCGTTATCTTCAATCACAGAATTTTTGTTTCTTATATGATAAGCCATTATTTCAGCATAATATACAAAGTCAACCTGATTTCTTAATACTTTTATCAAGAGTAAAAATCACAACAGAATCAATCAATCTGATCATGTTTATTAGCCTTTTACATCCCATAGCAAACAAAGAGAAATCAACATTTAAAAAATGAGACAAAGAGCCCAAGTAAATCAACCACTTTTCCCATGATGGTGACATCGGGGAAAAAAAACATGTGTTTTTTTTTTTTTTTTTTTTTAAAATGTAAATAAATAAATCAGTTAATTCTCAATAAATCTCATATGGACTTTTGTGAACATCTGACAGAAATAAAGTCAAACAGGTCAGCAATGAGCAAAGCTGCTGCTGCTTCTCTTCTGTTTCTGCTTATTAACAGCAGGTGTTCATCATCAGTGCTTAATCATCACTTAATTAACCCCATCATTGTCTCATTAACTTTTACTCAATTTATAGAGGAACCAAATGTTCTCTAAACTGGGTACGTTTCAATCTGAGGATTTTGCTGTGTAAAATGCTTACTCGCTTCTGGACTTTTGCATACAAATTGATGTCACAGTTCCTCCACTTTGTTGAGAAGCATACAATGATTATTGATATCTCTCTTTTTTTTTCTTTTTTTTTTTTAAAGTTATTCTGATGTTCAAGATGTTTTCAAAAACCTGATCAATGCACTGCTGGCTTTAAACATGCAGAACCACATGAGTTCAACAGCCTAGTAGAATCAACACAATGTTATCATCATTGTACACGATTAAAATCACTGACAAACCAACGAATCAAACTTTGAAAAGTATTAGCAACCACTTTTGTCCTTTAACATGTTTTGATATAACACATTACTTCATTAAACAAACAGAGGGTAACATGAAACACCCCAAGTAAAGCAACCACTCTTCACTGCCGGGGTGACTTATTTTCAATAAAACATTAAAAACTTTAGGTTCTCACTAATTGGGACTGAGAACTTGAATAGAAGCCAGACAGTAATAAAGTCAAGCAGATTAATTATAAGTGAAGCTGCTGATGCTGTTTGTAGAGGTGTTTATTGATCATCTGCTGAGCATGTTTTATTAATGTTTGTGTTGTGTGAATTGCAGCACATTTTAAAATGTGTTTGCATTGTGAGGATTTGCAGCACAGGTAATGTGGTGTACTGTTATGTGTAATGTGGTGTACTGTAATGTGCTGAAAAAATGTAATGGAACAAAACATAAATAAAGCTAATACAATATTAACCTGTTTGTTTTTTTATGTGGTTAATGATTTTAAAAGAAAGATAAAAAATTACATTTGAAAATATAACCTATTAATTTAGTCAAACTAACCTGTTATTTAAGTAAAAAATAACCAATTATTGGGTAGAAAAAACAACCCATTTTTGGGGTTAAAAATAATAACCCAGTAACTCCTTAATTTAACCCCTGATCTGTTCTGTCCTATATTTACCCAGCAATAGGCTTAAAAACAACCCAATTTGGGTAGTTTTTAACACTGTGTTTTTTAGAGTGTGTATACCACCAATATATCTGCTGAGCTATATATTACCTTAACCAACAAAAACAGATAACCATAGTTTTGGGTTTTACAGAACTCGTTTTTATGAGTTGTACTCTTCAATATTTAATTGCAAATTAAGAAAATTACAAAATAAAAATCTCCAGGTTTAGTAATTTCCATAAATCATGTGTTTTGAAATTGTACTCTTCAATGCACAAAATCCATTATAACTGAAAACTTTGCAAATAAACTCCACACACACATATTCATATGACTAAATTTAATTTTGACAAGCAAAGCAGTTTTTGTGTTCCTTCTGGACAGATAACTTGTAATGTTTTGACTGGATTAATCTTTTGACTGTTTTGAGTTGGTAAATGTAGAAACAAGTGTGCTGCGCTTTGAAATGTAGAGTTGTAGTTGTGTTAAGATTAAATTGGTAAACACTTGTTAGTAAATAAGAAAAAGCTAAATTTCATTGCTGATCAAGCCATTTTTTAAACATAATTGTTATATATATTTTTAAGGGCTTTAAAAATTACCACTTGTGGATGATTAAAAATGTATAATACAAATAGTCTGAGTACTTTATGCAATAAATAATAACTGAATGAAACATTCAAAACCCCAAAATCAAGTTCTAAAATTGGTGTTAAATATAACAACTTAATTTGTCGTTTTATCACAGAAATATAGTTTTACATCTACTGCACTGAAACATTGTCAATCCAATTAAAAGCTTAAACTTACATTTAGTACCAGTTGAGAGAACAACGGAAAGAGAGAGAATGATTATAGGCAGCTCCATCTTGACAGATGAGAATCAAACAAACATTTACAGAAATACTTAACTGAGGTGAAAAAGAAAGCATTATTGTGCTTTTGCATCATCATCCACTCAGATTGTGACTCACACAGTGACATCACTGTATCTTGGAGAAGTATTTTTGTTGTTCTTGTTGTTAAGCTGTCAGTGTTCTGTACTATCTTGTCTTGTAGTGTAAACAAGACACATTTTTACAAAGGAAATTTAGTGTTTGACTTACTTCAATAGAAGTACACAAAGGAAATGCAACATTAAAAATAAGACTTTTATAGCAAAAAACAAAAACAAAACATGTTTTATAAATAAACAAGACTAAAGGTCACACTTTATTTTGACAGCCCGATGTTGACTTTAAGTTACATTGAATCTGCATGCCAATTGATTCTCAATAAAATTTTAAGTAGACTGTTAGGTTGGGTTAAAGGGTTAGGGTTAGCCTAAGTTGACGTTTACTTGCAAGGTTTCTTATAGTCAGTTAAATGTCTGTTGAAGCAGCAGTATCAACAGATTTTAAGCAGACAGTCTACTAATACTCAAATACACTTAAGACAAAAAAAAAACTAGAGAAAAACAAAGCATATCAGAAATAAAGACTTTAACTAAATAAGGCAGTAGCTATACAATGTCTTCCAATGGTTTGTGTATAATGTTGAACCGTCATGCTTTTAGGAAAAAAAACGCAAAAAAAAAAAACAAACCCCAAAAAAAACGCAAAATTTCGCGATCTATAATCCATAATCATAACTCCTGTACAGCAGTCCCACAACATTCTGACACACGATGACACTTGAATACCCTGTCAGTAATGTCTAGTGGCTGGGAATGAGCTTTTTACAGTGTCTGCTATAATGTTAATGTTGTTTTCGTGTGTTACATAGATGAGTATGGCCACGGAGTAAATGCACAGTATAGTTATGATCTTATTGCCACATTAGATCGTTATGATGACATAATATATGCCTTCAGGGATTTCCTGAAGATAAACACCAAAAAATAACACAACAGGAAAAACTACAGCAGTCGTGATCGTCTAATCTCATATGAAGCAAGAGATCACGATGACATATGATGACATGTGCAGGTGTTGAAGTGCTGTCCCAATTTTTAGGGGCAAGGGGTAAGGGGTAGGGGTAGGGGTAGGGGTACAAAAATAGAATTGGAATTGGGCCTTAATGTAACACAACAAAACAGACTGTGAAAATGGTCCATTAATTATTAACATGAATGTATTATGAAACTACAAGGATGTTTTCAGAACTTAATCAAATCTTCCCCATAGTTCATCAACAGATAGCAATCTTGATAAACAAAATTTTTTCTTGATTTTTTTCCATGATTCCAGAAATGCATTGCATTTTTAGTTTGTTTGTTTACTACCTTATACAAAAGCAAACAGAGCAAATCAAAAGTTCCTCATAGTTCCCCTCCAAATATACGCATGATTTCAAGTTTGTAATTTTGATCATGACCACAGTAAACCATTTTTTCATTTATTTTCTTTTTTACATTTCAAAGCATTTTTTAAAAATATCTGAATCACAAAAAGAACAAGGTTTCAGGATCTCAATCTCCACAATTGTGATCTTTTTGGGTGCTGTTTAAATTTCATCTGTCTCACCTCTAGTTCTGAGGTTTGATAAGATCCTTTGAAAGACTACTTCATTATTTCATTAACTTCAACACTGTAACAGTGTTACTTGAATACTCTGTAGTGTGGGGGCATATACACTCACCGGACACTTTATTAGGTACACCTGTCCAACTGCTTGATAACGCAAATTTCTAATCACATGGCAGCAACTAAATGCATTTAGGCATGTAGACATGGTCTAGACGATCTGCTGCAGTTCAAACTGAGCATCAGAATGGGGAAGAAAGGTGATTTAAATGTGACATGGTTGTTGGTGGCTGACAGGCTGATCTGAGTATTTCAGAAACTGCTGATCTACTGGGATTTTCATGCATAACCATCTCTAGGGTTTACAGAGAATGGTCTGAAAAAGAGAAAACATCCAGTGAGCAGCAGTTCTATGGCAAATGCCTTGTTGATGCCAGAGGTCAAGGGAAATTGGCCAGATTTGTTCAAGCTGATAGAAAGGCAACACACAGCAAAATCCTCAGAGTAAAATTTACTCAGTTTAGAGAACATTTGGTCCCTCTCTAAATTGAGTAAAATGTACTCAGCAGCAGAGTAAAAGTTAACGAGACAATGATGGGGTTAATTAAGTGATGATTGAGCACTAATGACGAACACCTGCTGTTAATAAGCAGAAACAGAAGAGAAGCAGCAGCAGCTTTGCTCATTGCTGACCTGTTTGACTTTATTTCTGTCAGATGTTCACAAAAGTCCATATGAGATTAATTTAGAATTGTGTTTTTTTAATAACTTGCTGCGCATTTTTTTCCCGTTGTGTTTTCAATAACTTGCAGCGCGTTTTATTCCGTTGTGTTTTCAATAACTTGCTGTGCGTTTTCTTCCGTTGTGTTTTCAATTACTTTGCTGTGCGTTTTCTTCCGTTGTGTTTTCAATAACTTGCAGCGCATTTCTTCCGTTGTTTGTGTTGTGAGGATTTGTAACAGGTGTGCTGTCAAATTGATGAAGATCGTATCTTAATCTGCTGTTTTTTTTCTGTTATTGCATGTGCTTTCTTAAATTGCAGCGCGTTAAGCTCTCTTGTGAGAATTTGTAACAGGTGTGCTGTCAAACTGATGAAGACCGTTTCTTAATTTGCCGGTGTTTCTTGTTATTGCATGTGCTTTCTTAAATTGCAGCGCGTTAACCTTTCTCGGCCACCGTACACATGACCTCTCTGGACAGGAATTTAAAATATGGATCAGTCGCTGGATTTTTTAAATGTCTAATCATCTTCTTTAATTACACCCCTTTTCACATCGCCGTACAACAGAATTTTGCACAAACTCTAGTGAGACCACAGCTAAATAAAACTAAAACTGATATCAGTCACCCACATTGATAGTATTGTAAATTTAATCTGTTTGAGTATGTGAAACGATCTATAGTGAAACTAGAATGAAGATTAATCAAACCCTAAAAGAAAATGTTTCAAATCTTTCATTTGAGTTCAAAAACTTATCTTACGAGTACTGATGGGAAGTTTGGATCTTCTCTGATATCCGGATCTTTCGGACAGTTTGTTTCAATGAACCGGTTCAAAAACAACAAAAAAAGGATCACTGGTTTTGGTCAGATTTATATAATTATTTGAATAAATCACAATCAACAAAACAAAATTTAAACTGAAAGATATTATTTGTTATTACTCTAGTCCAAAAAAATTAAAATGAAGAATATGTAGCCTATATAACTTTTTTATTATATGCTAAATTCTTTATCCACAAACAAAAATTTCTTAAATCCTCTCCCACATTTGCTCATTTTTTTAACTGAATTTGATTCCTTGCTTAAAGCTATACGTTTAACTAATAACCAAAAAACCTGCAAGTTAATAGAAGCTTATGAAAATATCATGCTTTCAGTAAGTTAGTTGCTAGATGTTTTCTGTGATTATTTAATTTTGTACTTCCCCTTTTTTTATTTTGTTGTGCTTTTGATTTTTGTTATTTTCTCTCTTTTCTGTCTTATTTGTTACTTGCTGTTCTTTAAATTTGTTCTTGTATTCCAGTCTCTTACAGATGACTTCCTGATTTATATTGTACATTTCTTCTTTCCTAAATAAAAGCTATACTTAAAAAAAAAGAAGAAGAAGGCGCGTCATAGCGACACCCGGTGGTTATTTATTGAATTACGTTTATTTTTGTACAGCGGGCCAGTTTCTATTCATATTTATAAAAAGCCACGCGGGCCGCCACTAAACTTATTGCGGGCCGCAGATGGCCCGCGGGCCGTAGTTTGGACACCCCTGAGCTAAAGCATTAAATCTCCCAAAATCTTAGCAGAGGATCAATAAACAAGCAGCATCAGATGCTTCACTTACTAATCTGCTTGACTTCATTACTGTCAGATGTCTTCAAATGTTCCCCATCACATTTATTAAGAATGAAACGCTTTAGCTGTATTATTGACAGTACAAGTTTTCAGAATCACCATTGCAGTGAAGCAGGCTGCTTTACGTGGGGTCATTGCTTTAAAGTAAACTAGCCAGGTAATCCACGTGACTATTGCTATGGCTAGAGAGTGTACAAACAATCTGGTATTACTGCTGGATTTTTTTTCTTACAAACTTGTGTGCTGTTTATCAATTGGTCAATAACTATAAATGACGTACAAAAATGGCATTGTTGTGTTAATTAATCTGATCATATCAGTGCGTTGTTAAGTTTTTAATGAACGTCTAAGCCAATAAGAATACACACACATCAAGAATCAGCGTATACATCTCCATAGTCTCCGTAAACATTTCCATAGTCACAGACAAGTGTTGTATTATTCTCCCAGCATGAAATGTGTCACCATCATTGAGAAGTATACAAGGATTCCTGATGTCACTTTTTTTTCTTTATTCAGGGTGTCACTCAAGTTTAAGGTGTTTAATAAATCTGACCACTGTATTGCTGACTTTCTATATGTAGAATCACATGAGTACTATTAACAGCTAAGTGAAATCAACACCATGTTATTATTGTTGTTCAAGGTACAGTATGACGTTGACAAATCAGTGAATCAAACTTTTAGAAGAAATGCAATATTCAATTTGCCTTGCAATATGTTTTTTCAACACATTGCTTCAACAAACATGAAACACCCCAAGAAAAGCAACCACTCTTTGCTGCCATGTTAACTTATTTTCAAAAAACATTTCAAAGTTCTTAATAATTGGGACTGAGAACTTGAGTAGACACCTGACAGTAATAATGTCAAACACAGTAATTATAAGTGAAGCTGCTGATGTTGTTTGTAGCGGTGTTTATTGATCCTCTGCTGAGAATATGGGTGATTTAATGTTTTAGTTGATTTCATCTAAAGCTGTGTCTAAATCCAAAAACGATGTCATAAAAACTTTCATTCTGCACCCTTAGGGGACATAATTTCAGTGTCTAAATGTCCAAAATAAACATCTAAAAGACGTCATTTGAGCACGATTGTGTTTTGTGGGTCAGTTATAGGCCTCCAAATCTTAAGAGTTATTAATATCACCCCCCCCCAAAAAAAATCCATATCGTGCATCCCTAAATGGAATCAATAATTCATATTGTTAATATAGTTTGTTATATACTTTTTTTTTAACAACAAAACTATGATAGACAGTTGTATGATGCATGAATGTGCTCCACGCATCTCCTGTATATACAATATGAACAGCAGCTACGTTAATTATTCTCTTTATTCTCTATTTCCACCTGGGAATACTCATCCCGAGGCCCCCAGAGACTATGCAGTGCGACGATATGATCCCAAGGTTTCATAATCCTAGACAACGCTGTATCCTGAGCAGCTGTTTGGTGCATGACGGAGAAGCAAGCAGGAGACTGATTCCTGTGACCCTCCAAGGACAGACGAGCCTCGAGTTCTCCAGCCTCCAGCGCCTAGACTGCAGCTCTGCACAAGACATTTGGCCATAGGAGAAATGGTTGTGCCCAACTGAGCCTGGTTTCTCTCAAGGTTTTATTTTTTTTAATTCTTCACTTTCGCCAATTGGTGAAGTTTTTTCCTTGCCACTGTCGTCACTGGCTCGCATGGTTCAGGACTTGTAGAGCTGCGCATCGATGGAATAATCTTCAGTGTTTGGACTCTCAGCAGTGAATAATAAACCACACTGAACTGAACTGAACTGAACTCCAACACTGTTTCAATTTACTATAACCTTCTATGTGCAGCTGCTTTGACACAATTTACATTGTAAAAGCACTATACAAATAAAGGTGAATTGAATTGATCCTTTTTATTTTTAAAAATAAATGTTCAAAAGTAAACACCAATAGTAAACTGTGATTTTGTTCTTTCTGCTTTCAAATCGTGCAATAAAAGTGACAAATTAACTGTGACATCATTCATACAACAGGACATATACAGATGATAGGTGTAATGTTTATGATGTAATTGTCCATGACAGAGTGCTCTGTGGTGGATGCTGTTTACATTAGCGTCCGAACATAAGTGGCAATGTAGTCGGGTGATTTGGAGGTACTGGAATCCTCCCTGTCAAAAAAAATAAAATAAATAAATAAATACATACAAATACGGGACTGATATTGTTATACATAGTTAAATCTGAATTATTCCCTCCAGTGACCTGTAGTTTTCTTCTTGTAGTAAATGATTCCAGCAGCTGCGGTGATGATTCCCAGCATAAGAGCAGATACCCCGATGAAAATTGTATTCCTCTCAAAGACAGGAAGACATGGATCTGTATGTTCAACTTGTGTGTTAATTTTTCGACCCACAAACATAATTTCCATGCCAACAGTTGATTTCTACTCACCCCAGTCATAAATCATGGGTTTGTTGGAGCTAGCATGTTCAATCACACAGGAAATCCTTTCTCCAGATTTCGGGCTGTACTCCAGCTCAGAGTGAATCTGGTAATACCAGTCACCATCAGCCATCTCCATAGTTGAGGTCACTTCAGAGGTCATGACTTCACCATTTCTCAACCAGTACACGTTGATGTGTGGAGGATAAAAATCATATGCGCTGCACATCAAAACTGCTGATTGTCTTCCACCGGCCCGAGTCACTGAACTGAGCTTAACCTTTGGTTTCACTGAATTGAGAAGAACATAATTAATAAACTGCTTCTAGAATGTCTATACATGAATGTGTATGTTTGGGTTGTCAAAGCTAAAGAAACAATTAAATTTCTCTAACAATGTTAAATACTTTGTTCAACATATATATTTTTTATTATTATTCAATTAATACCTTTAAAAAGTCTAAGAGTCTAAGAGTTTAAAAGTGTAAGTAAGTGTAAGCACTTAAAAAAGTTACCCTTCAAATAGAAAAACTTCACCTCAATCAATTTTGTGAGCTTTGTGTGTGCTGAAAAAAATTGTTTATATTGTGGATTGGACTGATTAAACAGCTCCACGGCACTCATGTAGCAAAGCACTATTTGTTTGTTAATGGGAGAGTAATGTCCTGTTTGCACATGTGTTTTGGTTTATCACATATTAAGTAAACAAGAGAGACATTTCTTATAACATCATTTTTTTCTTTGATTTCTTAAAAAATATGTTCTAAAAATGTTGCAAGATGAGGTAATTGTATGGTTTGAACATATATATATAT
>CAIGQQ010037819.1:2619459-2630799 GCA_903798035.1 Danio albolineatus | reverse complement strand
ACATATAGTAAAACATAAGGTAAAACATATGGTAAAAGATATGTATTACCATATGGTAAGACATATAGTAAAACACGGTAAAACATATAGTAAAACATAAGGTAAAACATATGGTAAAAGATATGTATTACCATATGGTAAAACATATGGTAAAACATATGTATTACTATATGGTAAAACATATGTATTACTATATGGTAATACATATGTATTACTGTAGGGTAAAACTTATGTATTACCATATATTAGAACATATGTATTACTATATGGTAAAACATATGTTTTAGCATATGTTTTACCATATAGTAATACATATGTATTACCATATAGTAATACATATGTTTTACCATATGGTAATACATATATTTTACCATATGTTTTACCTTATGCTTTACTATATGTTTTACCTTGTTTTACTATATGTTTTACTTTATGTTTTACCATGTTTTACCATATGTTTTACTATATGTTTTACCATATGTTGTACTATATGTTTTACCATTTGTTTTACCATATGTTTTACTATATGTTATACCATGTTTTGCTATGTTTTACCATGCTTTACTATATGTTTTAGCATATATTTTATTATGTTTTACTATATGTTTGACTATATGGTAAGACATATGTATTACTATATGGTAAATCATATGGTAAAACATTTGTATATTACCATATGGTAAAACATGTAGTACAATATGGTAAAACATATGCATAACTATATGGTAAAACATATGGTAAAACACATGGTAAAACATATGTATTACCATATGGTAAAGCATATGTATTACCATATGGTAAAACATATGTATTACCATATAGTAAAGCTTATGGTAAAACATGGTAAAACATATGGTAAAACATATGGTAAAACATATGGTAAAACATATAGTAAAACATATGGTAAAACATATGTATTACTATATGGTAAAACATATGTATTACTATATGGTAATACATATGTATTACTATAGGGTAAAACATATGTATTACCATATGGTAGAACATATGTATTACTATATGATAAAACGTAGTACATAATACATATGTTTTAGCATATGTTTTACCATATAGTAATACATATGTATTACCATATAGTAATACATATGTTTTACCATATAGTAATACATATGTTTTACCATATGTTTTACCATATGGTAATACATATATTTTACCATATGTTTTACCTTATGTTTTACTATATGTTTTACCATGTTTTACTATATGTTTTACCATGTTTTACTATATGTTTTACCATATGTTTTACTATATGTTTTACCATATGTTTTACTATATGTTTTACCATGTTTTACTATATGTTTTACCATATGTTTTACTATATGCTTTACCATATGTTTTACTATATGTTTTACCATATGTTTTACCATATGTTTTACTATATGTTTTACCATGTTTTGCTATATGTTTTACCATGCTTTACTATATGTTTTACCATATGTTTTACTATATGTTTGACTATATGGTAAGACATATGTATTACTATATGGTAAAACATATGTATTACTATATGGTAATACATATGTAATACTATATTGTAAAACATATGCTAAAACATATGTTTTACCATATAGTAATACATATGTTCTACCATATGGTAATACATATGTTTTACCATATAGTCATACATATGTTTCACCATATGTTTTACCACATTGTAATACATATGTTTTACCATATGCTTTATTATATGGTAATACATATGTTTTACCATATGTTTTACCATATGGTAATATATATGTTTTACCATATGGTAATATATATGTTTTACTATGTGTTTTACCATATGTTTTACCATATTGTACTACATGTTTTACCATACGGTAATATACATATGTTTTACCTTATAATTTACCATATAGTAATACATATGTCTTACCATATAGTCAAACATATGGTAAAACATAATAAAACATATGGTAAAACATATAGTAAAGCATGGTAAAACATATAGCAAAACATGGTAAAACATAGTAAAACATATGGTAAAACAAATGGTAAAACATATAGTACAACATATGGTAAAACATAAAGTAAAACATATAGTAAAACAAGGTAAAACATATAGTAAAACAAAAGGTAAAACATATGGTAAAATACATGTATTACCATATGGTAAAACATATGGTAAAACATATGTATTACTATATGCTAATACATATGTATTACTATATGGTAAAAACATATGCTAAAACATGTTTTACCATATCGTAATACATATGTTCTAATATATGGTAATACATATGTTTTACCCTACAGTAATACATATGTATTACCATATAGTAATACATATGTTTTACCTTATGTTTTACTATGTTTTTCCATGTTTTACTATATGTCTTACTTTATGTTTTACCATGTTTTACCATATGTTTTACCATGTTTTACTTTATGTTCTACCATATGTTTTACTATATGTTTTACCATATGTTTTACTACATGTTTTAATATTTGTTTTACTATATGGTAAAACATATTTTACCATGTTTTACTTAGTTTTACCAGGTTTTACTATATGTTTTACCATATGTTTTACTATATGGTAAGACATATGTATTACTGTATATTAAAACATATGGTAAAACATATGTATATTACCATATGGTAAGACATGTATTACAATATGGTAAAACATATGCTAAAACATATGGTGAAACATATGTATTACCATATCGTTTAACATATGTATTACCATATGGTAAAACATAAGTATTACCATATGGTAAAGCATATGGTAAAACATAAAGTAAAACATATAGTAAAACATGGTAAAACATATAGTAAAACGTAAGGTAAAACATATGGTAAAATATATGTATTACCATATGGTAAAACATATGTATTACTATATGGTAAAACATATGTTTTTCCATATTTTTTACCACATAGTAATACATATGTTTTACCATATGTTTTACCATATGGTAATACACATGTTTTACCATATGTTTAACCATATGTTTTACCATGTTTTACCATATGCTTTACTATATGGTAATACATATGTTTTACCATATGTTTTACCATATGGTAATACATATGTTTTACGATATGGTAATACATATGTTTTACCATATGTTTTACCATATAGTAATACATATGCTTTACCATATTGTACTACATGTTTTACCATATGGTAATATACATATGTTTTACCATATATTTTACCATATAGTAATACATATGTCTTACCATATAGTCCAACATATAGTAAATCATATGGTAAAACATATAGTAAAGCATGCTAAAACATATAGCAAAACATGGTAAAACATATAGTTAAACATATGGTAAAACATATGGTAAAACATATAGTAAAACATATGGTAAAACATATAGTAAAACATGGTAAAACATATAGTAAAACATATGGTAAAACATATGGTAAAACATATAGTAAAACATATGGTAAAACATATAGTAAAACATATGGTAAAACATATAGTAAAACATATGTATTACTATATGGTAAAACATATGGTAAAACATATGTAATACTATATGGTAAAACATATGTTTTAGCATATGTTTTACCATATAGTAATACATATGTTTTACCATATGTTTTACCATATTGTATTACATGTTTTACCATATTGTAGTATACATATGTTTTACCATATGTTTTAATATACAGTATTACATATGTCTTACCATATAGTAAAACATATGGTAAAACATAGTAAAACATGGTTAAAATAAGTAAAACATGGTAAAATATGTTTTACCATATAGTAAAACAAATATTAAAACATGTAATGAAACATATGGTAAAACATATAGTAAAACATATGGTAAGACGTATAGTAAACACATGTTAAACATAAGGTAAAACATATGTTTTACCATATGGTAATACATATGTTTTACCATAAGTTTTACCATATGGTAATACATATGTTTTACCATATGTTTTACCATATGTTTTACCATGTTTTAGCATATGCTTTACTATATGGTAATACATATGTTTTACGATATGGTAATACATACGTTTTACCATACGTTTTACTATATGTTTTACCATGTTTTACTATATGTTTTACCATATGTTTTACTTTATGTTTTATCATGTTTTACTATATGTTTTACCATATGTTTTACTATATGTTTTACTATATGGTCAAACATATGGTAAAACATATGTATATTACCATATGGTAAACATAAGTATTACCATATGGTAAAACATATGAATTACTATATGGTAAAACATATGTATTACCATATGGTAAAACATATGTATTATTATATGGTAAAAAATCATGTTTTTACATTAAAGAAGATTTTAAAGATTAACTGAGGAATCAATTGCAAAAAACAAGATTTATTAAAAAAGCGTGTGAACAAATAATGAAAATAACTTCTTCATATATCACCCTTTTAAAATATGAGACTGTTAGGAGATGTGGCAATTTAACTGGCCACACAATGGATGCAAACACAATGAAGAGATACTATGTTTCAACTCATTATCTGCATTAGAAGGTTTTTACAGGGATTAAAGAGAACATTTTCAAGTAGGGACTTTCTGTATGAAATTTGTACAAAATGTATACTAAAATCAAAGAGCAACAAATATTTGTACAGGAGTGGAGGTGAATGAGGTGGCAGAGAAGCTGACTTAAACTTGTTCAGAGAAATGCTGTTGCTGTCAATCATTGTTTACTTCACTAATATTTATTGAATATGCCTATTGATAGAAGGTTAGTAAAGAAATGTTATACTCCAATGTAAAAGTATTTTGTAGTATTTTAAAAATACAAAATACAGTATTTTATTTTCATACATGTTGTGGCTGCTGTATTTTGCAGTTTATTTTGCATTTATTAAAATAAGTAATAGTCAATAAATAGTAATAGTAAGTAAAAGTAAATAAAGCATATTTCCTACATGTTTCGGTATGGGCAGAAATATTCCCTTAGGGTGAAGTATTCATAACCTTTCTTCAAAATCTTCTATCAATCATAAACCCCAAAAAATGGAAGCATAGGGTGTCACCATTTAAACCTATACTGTATGTTATAATGTGCTCCTGAGAGGATATTTGACTTTCCAGTGGTTTAATGTTGACCTCACACAGGCATAGAGTGTCAGAATACCCATATACAGCCACTCATCCAGCTGATGCGTCGCGATGTCCATTTTTGTAACTTCGCTGGCTTTTACGGGTCGTTAGGTTATAAAACGTTATAAAAACTGGACGTGGCCTGCTCTGTAATGGTGAGATTGCCATCTAGGGGTCACTGGTTAAACTGCATTAGTACATTGATGCGTGGATCAAGAGTTGCGCGCAGATCAAGAGTTGCGCGCGCGTGGATTTGCCGACAAACTGCGTGAAATCAGTCTCATAATTCAAGTGAGCGCCACCTGATCCACACATGCACAAATTATGATTCACGTACACAAAGAGAGTATGTGTATACACAAAAACAACTCTGTTTTTACAAAATGCTGCACATTTATTTAAATCAGACTTTTTCAGACACAAGTGTAGTAACGCAGGATTGTATAATTCTCAAATCGATAAGTATAGATGTCTACACATTGCATAAGACCGTTGTGGCTTTTCCGTGAACAGTTGTTTGTGTTTGATTTCTGAAAAGCTTAAAAACTGTGAAAAGAAAGTCTCAAAATTTAAACGAAGCCGGCAGTTTAGATTCAAACAAAAAATAAATTCATGCACGCGCGTCACCTGATCCGCAAATGCAAAACTTCCTTTTCACACATGTAAATGAAGATGTATGAATGCAAAACATAATATTTGTTTTTGCGAACATGTTTATGTTTGTGCAAATCTTAAATTCACAGACTCAGGTGGAAAGCTATTCGTTTGTGGATGTAAAACTGCATATACAACATTAATAGAGCACGTGGATGACAGAACATGCATTTGCAAATAATATTGATACTAAATTCATCCCATACTATGACGATCGCGTCAGCCCCAACTTCAGACACGCCCCTTGTCAAGCGTTGACCCTGAAGCCTCGTGTGAATGGTTAGTTAACAGCAGCAGTTTTTGTCGCTTTCACTTTAACCATTCTAAGTTTAAACAGATTATTAATTGGCCAAACATTAACCGTGTGCACGGCATCATCCTTCCATTATCGTGCACGGAATGTTTTTTACCTGCTTTCTTTTGCTTGCTGTTATTTTTTGTTAATATAGTTCAATAATCATCTTTTACAATAATATTGCTTTAATATGTTGTATGCAGAGTGAACTGCTGATGTAAGATTTTGAGCCAGAACAGACCACTGTGCATTGTTTTAGATGCGTGAGAATATATATATATTTTTAAATCTTAATTGAATTATTGAATAAAAAGTGTATGTATACAGCAGTATTTAGCGTGTTTTGACACATTATTTAAAATTTATGACAAGAAACTAATTAGTTTGGTGTGGCCAGAGAAGGAAATAGGTAAATCCTTAGTGTGTTGAGCCCTGAAAAGTCCTGTGAAAGAAAACTAATTGCAATGCCAAAGTCAAATTTATGCATATAAAATATATTTTCCCAACAACAAAATTGTGGCTAGTGAAAATGGTGAGTGGCTAGTAACGGTGGAAGTTAATGTCAAGCCCTGCAGTCATGTAAAGTCATCTTTTAGTTCAAGGTGCACCTAAATGTGTGCAGATGCGGCGCTTAGTGATTATTCACATAATCTCTCTTTTGTTATGTGATTAAAGAACGTAAAGATTGAGGGAATATTCCATTACCGTAAATCATATCCACGTGGTTCTTAAAGTGACAGCGTGTATATTCCAACTGCTTATTATTAATCAAATGAAAATCAAAATAGGGCGACACGGTGGCACAGTAGGTAGTGCTGTCGCCTCACAGCACGAAGGTCGCTGGTTCGAGCCTTGGCTGGATCAGTTGGCATTTCTGTGTGGAGTTTGCATGTTCTCCCTGTGGTTGTGTGGGTTTCCTCCGGGTGCTCCGGTTTTCCCCACAAGTCCAAAGATATGCGGTACAGGTGAATTGGGTAAGCTAAATTGTCCATAGTGTATGTAAAGATAAAGGGGCTAAAATACAAGATTTTTGAGTTTCAACAGTCAGCTGATTTAACTGACACAGAACAGCTATGCGTACGTGATGTTGTTTTGCGTTATAAAGTTTATTTAAGCTCTAACGCAGTAATATTGTTTTTTTTTTCTTTATCAAAGTGCCTTTCAACTATGCTGTGTTTTTTTTAACATCCGTTGCACCTGGACTCTTAATTATTGATGATGCAAACGCGCGCTTCATAGTCGATCTATCTACAGAAAAAAGGCTCTCTTTTTTCTCACATATTTGAAATATTCGGCCGTCATTCATGGCTTTTAAGACCCAGTGGAGACATCAACCTGGAATCGCGTCCAGTCCTGCTTAAGGTATGTTGTCTTTTTATTAAAAACATTTTCCTTTGGCTAGGAAACTATATTGTAACATCTAAATGCTAATATAAACACATAAATATGCTACATTTTATTCAGGAAGTTGCTGGTTTTCCCAAGAAGTACGGAATCGGAGCATTATATTATTAGTTATTATTCGCCGCTAGAGGGTGCTGAATGGATCGCAACGTTTCTTTCTGTAGTCAAGAAGAACTCATCCTGGACGAGAGCAGAGCAGAAGCTTGCTAAATCATCTTTTATCAGAAGAGGATTCGTTGTCCATTTCAAGGTAGGTACTTGATTATTAACTACTGACAGTTAAATGTTATTATTACTGTTTGTCTGTACTATATTAAAGGCCCTGAAAATTGCATTTTCCCTACATCTTATACTAACCTACAGGGATGAAACCACACCCTGATAATGTTAGATGCTAATAGTAATGTTTAATCAGTTAAATATGTCATACAACAATTAAATATAGCCTATATATATATATATATATATATATATAGATATAGATATGTATGTATGTGTGTGTGTGTGTGTGTGTATAAAAGAATTGTAACATTTATGTAACATTTGTATAATAATAATACAAGCCCTTAAACATATATTGTCCTTGCACTGTTTTCAGTTCAGGTGAGATTTTAGTGATGCTGTGACCACTGAACTAATAAATGTTGTCTGTCAGCTCACGTTAATTTGTGGTTTAATCTTTTCTTTTTGTTTGTTCAGTGTAGGTTGTGCTGGACTGAGCGAGCTTTGGACCTCCTTGATAATCTTGTCGAGAGGTGAGAAAACAACAGCTCTGTATTTTCTAATTTTACATGATGTAAAAATGCACCGATACACACACTTAAGCAATATATTTACGTCTTTACGTCACCATATTTCTTAAAATCAAATGATACATTTGTAATTCTTCTGTAAATGCATTTATACATCTCTTAACAGCACTGGTAGTATGTGAAGACACAAGTGCCTCTTTCAGAAATGCTTTTGTGCCTTATTTGAGTGTGAATATGGTATTAGACTCTGTATCAGGCATGAGGCCACAGGTAAGTACAGATGACTAATAGAGTCTAAGCACAGTTCAGAAATTTCTGAACTCCTGGAACAGTTGACCAAATAAATTGAGATCTTACAGACATTAAACTATTTATATTAATCATTGCGTTATGACAGTTTACTGACAGTTTCCAGTTATTCCAGTAGAAATCTGTGATCAGGAGTTTCTCTGTTTTGCAAGTTTCTGGGCATGTGAATTAAGCACACTGATGAACATCAGTGCACAATTGACCATGTAAAATGGACCTTATTTGCCCACCAAATTTGCAAATGTGATGCACAGAACTCACATTAAGGACCAATCCTGCAGCTAAAAGTGCATGCACATTTTCATAGTTTTTATTTCTCTCTCTATCTGTTTAAGATACCCCTGGAGATGATCAACTGCAGCCTTCCAGTTATCAGTTCTCCATTGTTAAACTGGGTAAGTACATGATTTTTGTTGTTATTTGGTCCTGCATACATGTGCAAATTTACAATTTAAAATTTCTGTTTTAAGGTTGAAGCAAACATCATTTGTTAGGAGTAGAAGCAGCAGAGGCGAATCCATCATGTCCTGGAGCTGGGTCAGTTGGCATTGCTTTGTTGAGTTTGCATGTCCCCCACAGTCCAAACACATGCAGTATAGGTAAATTTATTAAGTTAAATTGACCGTAGTGTACGCGTGTGAATGGGTGTATGGGTGTTTCTCACTGTGGACCAAGAATTGTTTAGTTACTATATTGTTCAAAATATCATGTTTTGTGTTCATCTGAGGAGAGATTTAGAACAAAGGGAGGGTGAATTAATGATGACAGAATTTCCATTTTTGTGTAAAATATCCCTTTTAATAAATCCAGTGTACTGTTTGTGTGGCATGGGTTTTAAGTGCTGTTTTTGTTTATTTATTTTCAGATTGCTCAGGACCGGTATTTTATATCCACACACCAAAGATAAAGTTTTTAAGGTCTGTTGAGATGCGTCACTGCGGATTCTCTCATATTGTTAAAAAAGAGAAGAGAACCTTGGATCTACCAGTTCAAGCAAACATTTCATCTGGTGAGAATATCCTGTATAACAGCTCTGTTTTAATCCTAATTTGTAGCATTTCACCTTTGATATAAGGGGCTTGTTTTGAGTTTAATTATTGTGTTTTTTCTGTTTTATATAAAGACAGCCTTGGAGATCCCGCTTTGGAGATGGTGCTTTAACAACTCTGCCAACTGTCCTTTCATCATTGCCATACAGATTGTGCGACCCTCATACCAGGAGGCAAAACAAGAATTTGTTTATTTGCGACCTCTAGGTGCAATATTTATGACAATAAAATTTAGACATCTAATTCATGTGTGTATACTTGTATTTCATTCAGTACTTAGAGGAGGAGCAACAGAGACAAAACCCTCTTGCTGCTTAGGGATGAACTAAACTGCTCTCAGGCGGTTGTTATTGTGGGAGGAGTGGCACTGAATTCATGGATTTAAATAAAACATTGCCAGTGTATTAGAAGCTGTGTTTTTGTATTTACATATAAAGATGACGACTACTATTATAATAATAAAATATTAATAATAATTTATTACTATATAGTGGTTAAGCCACTTGTCAAAATAACCCAACAAATTAGTTATTTTTGTAACCCAAATAGTTGGGTTAACCTTAACAACCCAATGGATTGGGTTAAAATAACCCAACAGAAGGTCGATGCCAAATTAACCCATCATTGGGTTACCTGTTGGGTTATTATTAACCCAACTGTTTTAAGTGAGTAGATTTGACTGCATGCTGTGAACTTGTGCGTTTGGAGATTAGGACATGTAATCTTTTTTTGTTTACTTAATATTAGGGCTGTGCAATATGGACAAAATAATCATATTGCGATTTTTGGAACGAATATTGCGATTGTGATTTTATTTGTGATTTTGGCAGCTGTTTTTGCTTCTTCAAACGCGCTACATACACGCATTTTAAATGTATTCAGTGCACAAGAAGTGCAAAACAAAACATTTCACAATGAAATAACATAGTATTAAGTTTAATAAATAAAACTGCAGTAAAACTGTCTTTAAAAACATAAAATAAATGAAGATGAACTAACTTTAACTCTAGTTAAAAACAGACAGTACACAGCAGCACTCACTGCTGGATCAACAAAACTGTAATAAATTGTCTTAAAAACCGACAACATGAACAAATAAAGATGAACTAACCTCAATTCCAGTCAGAACAATAAATCAAAACTAACGTAAATCAAAACTTCCTATTCGGTTCTCCAGCTCAACTTCGTCCTGTGCGCAGTGAGCTCTAATTGGTTAACATCTTTCTCCCGCTCAGCTGTAATTGCCCGGTGTGCTGAGTCAGCTCTGATTGGTTAACATATTAAAATCATGCGCACAAGAACGTGAACAAAAATCAAAATAAACTAATAGATAAAATTGCAGCCTTATGCGATTTAGAAATTGCATGTGCTCAAATCGCGATTTCTTTTTTGCGATTAATTGCCCAGTCCTACTTAATATCTTGAAAAAAATATTAAAAGGTAAACTTGCTTAGTTTGTGTGAGCATGGGACTTTCACCTTACAGTATGTTCTACTGTATTACATGCCCCTTAGGCACACAATTTATATTTGGTGGCATTGTTAAAATGTTTTGTGATTGTAACAGCAGTACTACTGATGCCCCTGTTTTGGAGGTTAGTTACTTCAGTGAAGTATTGCAAGAAAATAAATGTTTTGCTAAAATTTGTGTCTGTTTTGTTTTTGCCATGTGTGTTTACTCTGATAACATTTTATTTCTTAGTATTCATTTCCAATAGTATTTTTTTTTTTGTTCACTCAACTTTTGTCATTTCAGGCCATTCAGACAAGAAATGTTCAGTTAGCTCAACTT
>CAIGQQ010037819.1:2597005-2619449 GCA_903798035.1 Danio albolineatus | reverse complement strand
TGTCATTTCAGGCCATTCAGACAAGAAATGTTCAGTTAGCTCAACTTTGCTCTGCTAACATATTATTTCTTAGTACTAATTTCCTTCAGTATTTTTTTGTTCACTCAACTTATCGTCATTACAGTCCTGCAGACAAGAAATGTTCAGTTGGCACAACTTAAAAAGATTTGTTGTCCTGCAGGTGCAGGTCTCCAGAAAACTACTAATGTTAAGTTGACTCAACTAGACATTTTTTGTTTCACTGACAAATTATTTCAGTCAGTGTAGCTGATGTTTTCAAAAGTTGAGTAAACAAGAAAAAACAGAAGGAAATTAGTACTAAGTTTTTTTTTTGTTGAACTGGCTTAAAATTTTTTACAGTGTATTTAGATAATGTTCACAGCACTAATAATGAGAGCATGTGTTTGACCATGGACAGAAAAAGGTAAAGACAAGTAACCTATATTCAAGTATACAGATATTTGTTAAACTAACTTGTTACAGATTTTGTTTAACTAATTTGCATGACTTTTCCAAAACTTTGTGGGTTTTTCAGTTTTTCTGGAAAATGCCATGTCAAAATTCCATGACTTTTCCAGTTTTTCATGACCGTATGAACCCTGTTAATAGCTCCAAGTAATGACAGTCACACCAAAAACATACAAATAAGGAAGTTCAGGTTTAGTATAACTTCTGCTTAACATGCTCTTAAATGCCATTTATGGTAGAAAACTGTAAAATAACAGGTTTAAAAAAATAACTGCAGCTGTTAGTGAAATAATCCTCAGTGTAAAATTTACTCAGTTCAGAGAATATTTGGTCCCTCTCTAAATTTAGCAAAATGTACTCAGCAGCAGAGTAAAAGTTAATGAGACAGTGATGGGGTTAATTAAGTGATGATTGAGCACTGATGACGAACAGCAGCAGCTTTGCTCATTGCTGACCTGTTTGACTTTATTTCTGTCAGATGTTCACAAAAGTCCATATGAGATTAATTGAGAATTAACTGATTTAGTTATTTACATGCTGCAGTGTAAGCTAAGAGAATCATAAAATGCTTTTTACACATCAAATTCTATAATCATGCCTTGCCCGTTTCTGGTGGTGGGCTGCTGAACAATATAGTTAAGGAGATTACATCAACTTTGCATCCTGTCACTTCAGTCACAGTTATCTTATAATATCCAGAAAGTAGCCTATAATAGGGACTCCGATGTCAGGTAACGACAACACTCCTGTCTTCAAATTACTATAAGCATGTCACATATCCTCAAGATTAATCATAGGTCAATCCTCTCCATCAAAGTATGCATACCCTCTTCATCTGTATAAGAGCATCTATGAATTGCAAAGTATTCATGTACAACTGAAATAGAATGGGCAATAATAGACTGTTTAGTAACAATAAGAAAGATGTCCTTTATTCCGCTTCTACAAACTATATTGTAATGACAATACAATTGTAATGACAACGGCACTAGCCAGGTGCATCATGGGAGATGGTTTAGAGTTGTTTTATGTGTTATATTGGTTAAATGCTTTGGTTGTTTTGTTATAAACTTTACCTGTGTTTTAAGCCCAATATTTTCTTGGTTTATTAAAATATTGGCCGTCGCCATCAACAAGAATGGTGTTTAAAGGAAACACCACTGTGGTGTGGTTACAAATTGTGCTGGATATTTTGTTAAATTGTGTTAAGCAGTGTGTCAAAGGTGCTGTCAACTAATTGTTTATGATATTGTAGCTGCTATCTGAGACGCTTAGATTCGTACGGTGTATAGTAGGCCTACATGAGATATATTCTGTCTATTATGTCAGGAAGCTTAGTCGGGCGCTAAAGATGTTTGCACTCTTCTAGTCGTCTTTACATTGAGTAAACAGTGTATCTAGATTACGTAAGCTTATAGTATGAAGTTCATTATTCGTGAATTTCATTCACACATTTTTTTAATCGCTCTCTCTCTCTCTCTCTCTCTCTCTCTCTCTCTCTCTCTCTCTCTCTCACTCTCACACACATTTCACTTTTTTTCACAATTTAGGTGCTTTATTGGCATGACAAATAACTGTATATTCGTATTGCCAAAGCAGTGCAGCGTCGCTGCGTACATGCAAGACCAAAAGGGCAGTAGTGCAAACAAATATGAATATAGTATAGCCTATAAAATAAAAAAATAGATTAACAAAAATAAAAATAGATTAAAAAAATGATTAATTGTAAAATATAAAACAAGATAAAGGTAACGACAGTACTATCAAAAAAGAGAAAAAAAAATTAATAATAAAAATAAATAGAGTTCCGGTTGTTGTGTGTTGGAGACAGTGGAGCGGGTCATTGTTTGGGTCTCTCTCTCTCTAACAGCCTATACTCCTTTAAAAGCTGTAAAAAAAAAAGAGAAAAGAAGAATACAATATTTGATTAAATGTAACACATGACCACTATGGAAACCCCGAACAGAAATGTTGTTTTAATTATGACCACGAGATGTCCCTGTCACTCCACAAACGATAGCATACTGATTCTTCCTCACTCACTTCACAGATTTGATGAAGTGAAACTTCTGGCGTTTTATAATTATGCTCAAATTATTATCTTACTACATTTTACACAGTACAATAATATGAATAAAATATCACATAAATACAATAAAAACATTTAATCTCTAGCTTACTGTAGTGTGGATGCTCTGTACTTGAGCATGACACTTGTTTCACACCGCACACGCGAGCAGAGTATATGCAGTGTGAGTAGTGAGCGCTTTTTCAGCATCCATGATAACAGATTAGAGCTTTATTGCACGCAGAAGCAGTGTGCCAACATGGTGCATGAGCAGCGCTGAAGCAGGAGTGCCACAATAGTTTTGGCGCTGGGACCTAAAACGCATTGAATGACAGTTAAAAGTAGCAATTTTACCCAATAAATGCATCAATGGTATATCCACTGATATTTATATAATCAAATTAACTTACACGATTAAAAACTGCAACCAATATTTATTTAGGCCAGAACTACAAAACCAAATTTTAAATAATTAGTATTATGTAAAAAGTATTATTTTAGCTTAAGTTGCGCACTAGTTTGATCATGTATAAATATCATTATAACTATATTGTATAAATATTATTATAATAGGCCTACATCATCCTGACATTCAAAAATAAAATGAATATCACAGGCGATTGTCTTCTTACCAAGTGCACCTTAAAGGGTCACTAAACACCAAAACACATTTTGAGCTGTTGACAGTCATATATGTGTTCCAAGCTGCTATAAACACTATTAGGACACATTCTTTTCGCTAAAAAGTGAAAATTGGTTGTTTTAGCATTATTTCGAGGAAATTCGTTCTGCTGGTTTGAAACTTATTTTTGAAGCTGCGTCACGCCGATGAGTACGGAAGCGTATAGCTGCCCCCCAGGTAAAAAGAAAAATCTGAGCTTTATCACGTTTGTAAAATATACTTTTCACGTTCTTACAATATAATATCACGTTTGTACAATATACTTTTCACATTCTTACAATATAATATCACGTTCGTACAATATATTATCACATTTGTAGCCTCCTATGTCCCTCGAGCTGATCAATAAGAAATGCAGCCACTTCCATCGGATCAGACTCATTCTTCCTCCTGTACAGCCCCATGCAATTTAGGTTCCTTCTCAGTGTCCGCATGCTGATAACAACATTGTCCAAGCTGATCAGTAGCTGCAAAATTTCCCCATGTCTCAATCCAAGCATAAAATAGAACTTAATTAATTCTGTAAAACGAGACATTTTCTCACGCTCTGATCACACCAGGTAAACGTAGCCTAAACAATAAAGTTTTCACGTAATAACAAGATAATTATATTGTACAAACATGATATTATATTGTACGAAAGTGATAATTATATTGTACAAACGTGATATTATATTGTACGAACTTGATAATTATGTTGTACGAACATGATATTATATTGTACGAACTTGATAATTATATTGTACAAACGTGATATTATATTGTACGAACGTGAAAAGTATATTGTACAAACGTGATAAAGCTCAGATTTTTTTCTACCTGGGTGGCAGCTCTACGCTTCCATAGATGAGATCCTTGCGTGTATTCCAGCGTGAAGAGTGGACGTCTGTACCGGCCAGTGCATCATGACATCTCAGAGTGTGCAGCTTTAAAGAGCCCATATGTTGGGTTGAGAACAGTTAAATTTCACTTTTTGAAGTCCCAAATAACAGGATGATATGTATGCAAGGTTAAAAAACACTTTCGATGTCTTACAATATCTATTTATTTTTACCTCATTTTCCCACCGACTCCCATATGAGCATATTAGCTTTAGTACGCGCTGGACGCATTATATTGGACTCTATAAGCAGGCGGCAAAGAGACCGATCCTTAGAGACCGTCTACAAAGAGCAAAACGCAAAAACCAATACTACAAAAGCTGTCAATAACTTCTCTCTAAATCTTTATACTGCCATCAAACAGTATAAAGATTTATTTAGATATTACTCAGATCACACGTCACTGCTGTCCCGCTGGTTATGCTACAACACTTACTGCAATACAGTGCTTGTTGCCTTCCACTTTTTCTTCCTGTCTGTAAGCGGGGCCGGGGAGTTCAATTTTCCTGGGTCTGCGCGCGCAACTAGTATGTTTCGCGTTGACGTCAAGCCGAAACGGCTAAAGACTCGTTCTAATAACGATTCATTTAAACAACAATGAGTCGACTCTTTTATAGATGAATCAATCGTTTTAAACACTTTGCACTTTCAGATTTAAGCCTTAGCTGGACATTTCACTTTACTTAGAGCTGTGTAACACACTGCATGGAAGGTCATTTTCAAAAATCCATAATATGGGCTCTTTAATTCATGAGAAAGACTTGGTTCAAACCAATCAGCGTGCTCTATAATGCATGCGGTGCAACTTCATTAATATTCATGATAGCTTCGAAGACTGTTTTACCTGTTACAGTGTTCAGACGGCAGAGAGACGCAACATTGTGTTGCCAAAACAAGTGGAAGAACAAGAATATGTTTGGAGACACAGGTCGCCAGTGTTGTGTTTATGTGCTGCAACAAAGGTTTTGTTTTCATTTCCTCCTATGAGAGCGCAGCTAGACTTACGTGGACTGTAAAGCATGCGACAGAAATTTGTTTGTAAGGAATGTTTTAGCTACCCGAGAGATTTTCGCATCTGGAAATGGTGAAATCCGGATTTGCCACTCGTCTTCTTTTAAAAATACACAGCTCCAGTTCATGTTAATTGTCCTGTCTCTACAGATTTGGTAAGTAAGCGATCTGTGCTCTATGTTTGTTTATTCAGATGGCAAAGTTAGTTAGTTTCATCAGCAGTACTCTTTCAGTGTTTAAAGACAGACCTTAGTCAAAATGATTTAAACTGTTACTGAGTTTACAGTACGTTAATATCACTACAATATTATAGACTGAAAGATTTGCTGTAAATGCTGCTCTCCGAGTGTAAACATGTAAACACCACAATCAAATTACTACCGTCATGTAGAATTTTTGCTGCATTGAGACAAGATAGTCTATACACACTTGGTTTTCTGACGCTACCTACAGAGTACATGTAAGTTACCGAGAATTGCGGAGGTTTTTTTTTTTCTCCCATACGCTGTGCGGTATCAAACAACACTTCTCCAGCAGTTCATCGCATCTCATTTGTCACGGGGGACATGCAGGAAATGTTCCTGAATAAAAGTGAAAGTGCCAAACTGCAGTTAAAGTCGACAAAGTAAGAATTTGGCAAATAAATCGATCACTGATGTCCATGTAAACACAGTCACTGTCTTTCTCCCCCTGCGTCTGTGTTTGTTTTCAGTGCCTTCCCAAATGGAAGCTCCCATTTTTATGCAAAACCTTCCCTCTTTCCCTCCCCTGACACTCCCACCTAAACAGAGCTGGACACTTTCCTGACCTTTTCCAAACTAGCGGTGTAAAAACACCCTGCTGAGACAGGGGGGTTTTGTGGCCCTTTAACATGAATGACACTCCTCATAGAGCTTGAGAAGCATACAGTTCTTTAGGATCTATATCATTTGTAAAATAAAGATTTGCAGGTTAAGGAAACCGCATGGGAAGAGGTTGCCGCGGGCAATGAAAACTTAAGTGCAAATGAAAAGTTAAAAAAAATGCAGCCGATGTGAAAGGCAAATGCCTGCATGATGCTTCTGCTCTCCATAAGTGTTGCTCACGCTCTGCTCACGTGTGCGGTGTGAAACAGGCATAATGTGCACTTTTGGAAAATGTGAAGCTGTCGCAGTTGGATTAAATCATTCAGAAGTCACATCTAGTGTGCCCGAGCACATGCACAGGTAAAGACTACACAGGTAAAACAGCAGCATGATGTTGATGGACCAAACATGCTCCTTATAAAAAAATACCGGCAGCTGTAAAAATACAGAAGTTTTATAGAACTGTTTAAATTTACGGAAAGTAACCGTATTTCATTAACTGATACAATGTTCATTTATAAACATTCATTCATTCATTTTCTTTTCGGCTTAGTCCCTTTATTATCAATCCAGGGTCGCCACAGCGGAATGAACCACCAACTTATCCAGCATTTGTTTTACGCAGCGGATGCCCTTCCAGCTGCAACCCATCTCTGGGAAACATCCATACACACTCATTCACACTACGGACAATTTAGCCTACCCAATTCACCTGTACCACATGTCTTTGGACTTGTGGGGGAAACCGGAGCACACGGAGGAAACCCACGCAACCACGGGGAGAACATGCAAACTCCACACAGAAATGCCAACTGACCCAGCCGAGGCTCGAACCAGCGACCTTCTTGCTGTGAGGGGAATGTGCTACTCACTACGCCACCGTGGCGCCCATTTATAAACATGTGAGATAGTTTGTTTTATTTTCTGAACCTAATTTATACAACTGTCATTATCTTTAAAAATAATATGTATAACGTATTACAATGTGAGCATATTGGTATTGAGCATTGTTATAGCTCAGTTCATAAAATTGAAAAGTCATAAATGTATTAATGTGTTCATGTGTGGTTGCAATTAACAAACAGATTTTCACTGATTTAGAAACTCCACAGTTACCTTTAAATAAAAGAAGATGGACCATAATATCTGATCTGATCTGGTACTCTCGGTTCATCTTGGACTTAAACACAGACTCTACTATCCTGCACAATGGTATACCGTCAGCTGTGGTTGCCAGTAATTTACAGTTTTTAACATTTTACATTCATAAATTTAATTTACAAAATATTTCTGTTAAACATATATTCCACTGAGTGTATTTTTTATCAAACACATTTAACCCCTCAAGTTCCAGAGCAAAATCCTCACTAGTGTTCTTACTACAGAGGGTGAACACTTCAGCTGCACTCACACTAGACTTTTCTCCCCATAGGCTTCCATTCATACGCACGTGAATGCGTCAGACCGTGAATGCAAGCTCCTGTGACAAATTTTGCAGTTTGCTGTGTTGGAAAGTTCAAGCTTGGTGAACTCTGACCTGCGAAATCGCATGATGTGGCTGCGTAAAGTCAATCGAAGATCAACACATGACCTCTCAGTGCAGAAATGTAAAATATCGACCAATTGCTCACTTTTTTAAGTCTAGTCATCATGTTTAATCCCACCTCTTTTCGAAGAGTGTGACCGTGGCATTAGGCAGTGATGAAGTTAATCATCCCAGATAGCAGATCGTCATTGAATTATCATTGAATCAATAGTTGGAGAGTTAAAAACTCAATGTTGACTTTTCATCAGGTTTGCACCCTCAAACAATGTTTTTTTTTTTTTTTTCAATAACAGAAAGATTCATGAACACAGACACGGTGTTTAAGTTAATGATATCATTAAGTGATTAATTGAGTTAATTACTTCGTTTGGCCAGTTGGCACTCTTTGTGTCTTTGTGTTTTTCATGTTCTCCGACTACAAGCCATTTTGGTATCCTTTGATATATATTTTCCGTTCTTATTAAATTTTACTTGCTATTGGATCCTCACTGTCTGGTGTCGTGACGGGTTGCCAGCCACATACTGTGTTTTTACAGCACCACTTCTGTAAACTCTGTACAACACTGTAAAACATTGCCCTGTTAATTAACAGTAAAATACTGGCAGTTCCAGTTGCCGGTAATGTACGGTTAATTTAAAGTCTGTTGCTGTAAAAATCCATATACTGAATTAAAAATCATGTAAACTAACTTCATTCACAGAATTGACTGTTGACTGTTACTGTTTTTTACAGCAAAGTGTTACTGTGTAGTTACAACTGTTCAAGTAGCATCAAACATCCAGTTCCACATGGGAGGTCTCTGTTATCTCTTGAATGGGCCTGAAGATCCTGAGGAAACAAATAACTTGGCTTACAGAAAAAGCTATGACACACATTAAAGTTTTATTCTGAAGATGGTGACACAAAGGTCATCATATTAAACATTCAACTTTATTAATAACCATAAAGACATAGGAAAGGATATGTGTTACTCCATCCTGGAGCGTACATACATAAGAAAATTCATGCCATTAACATGTAGACTTAAGGAAATTCTAACATTAGATAAGATTAGATTAGCCAGCAGCATGACAGCCAAGCAAACACTTTCTTCTTCCTCCTAGAGACAGTAATGTCAGCGTGTGGGTTAAAATCTGAGTGGATGATGCAAAAGCTCTAACAGAGGAAATAACATCGGTGTTTGTCACAGTTGTTTTATTTGTTCAACTGTTATTTATAAAGATGGAGCTGTACATAACCCTTTTCACCTTAACCACCCTTCTCTCAACTCATGCTGAAGGTAAGTAAACATTTGGTCACACTTTATTTTGATGGTCCCTTCGTTGAATTTAAGTTACATTGCAACTAATTTCTCATTAGATTATAAGACTGTTAGGTTGGGGTTAGGGTTAGGGTTAGTGTAAGTTGACATGTACTTGCAAAGTTTCTTGTAGTCAGTTAAATGTCTGTTGAATGTCTGGATCAACAGATATTAAACAGACAGCCTACTAATACTCAAATGGACCATCAAAATAAAGTGTTACCAAACATTTTTAATCACTTTAAATGTTTTTTTTTACATCAGTTCAAAACATGTTTGTTTGCTGCAGATTTAAATTCATCCTTTCACTCAAGAAATGTTTCAAACCAAGATCATTCTAGTGTGTCATAAAATAAAAAAGTTTGTGTTTTGCAATTATCTACAAGAAAGTAACATCCCAGATAGCAGACCTGCATTAAATTATCAATGAATCAACAGTCAAAAAGTTGATTTTTCATCAGGTTTGCACCCTCAAATAATGTTTTTTTTTATGATTGAAACAGTTTCAAGAACTAACGAGAATAACGAGTCTTGAAAAATATAAAAAAAACTGCTTTTAACAAGCAGAATCACTGAAGCAACACAAAGCTACTGCTGATTTCAGTCATAAATCAACTAAAATAAAACCCATTCAAACTTTCAAAATCTCAGCAGAGGATCATTAAACAACATCAGCAGCTTCAATTATAAATAATCTGTTTGACTTTATTTCTGTCAGGCATTATACTGTAACTAAACTAACACTTAATAAACTAAACTTTATAATGCCAATTCTATTTCAGTTGTACATGAATACTTTGCAATTCATGGATGCTCTTATACAGATGAAGAGGGTATGCATGGAGTTGATGGAGAGGATATGCATGGAGTTGATAATGAGGAGATGTGGCATGCTGACTATAATCTGAAGAGAGGAGTACTATCGTTACCTGACTTTGGAGACCCTCTTACATTTCCTGGATTTTATGAAACAAGTGTTATTGAAATGACAGGATGCAAACAAGAAGTAGTCTCTGTGGTGGAAATTCGTTTATATACATTATAAAGGTCTGTTCTTTTATTCTTCCATGGATGTACTGTTTACATTAAGCTATGTGTGACCACTTTAACATCTGTTAATCACCAGACAAGATCTGGGTACCTACATGGTGATTTAACAAGCTATATGTTCAGGTGGTAGTTAAGACTGAAATATAGACAGTCAATGGTTAAATTTGTGCGTTGATGTAACTGTGATTCATTCTCTATGTCATTCCTGACCTTGTGAGCTTAGCAAACTAGATAAAAAGAGAACACACTCTGTTTCGGTGTCTCACACTCTGCAGAAACCTGCGTTGCTGTATGACTGTCTGACCTTCTTTGCAAAGAATAAAACTTTAAAAGACACTTTGGGTAAGAATTTGTCTTCTTGACCACTGAGAGACGCCTCGTTAAAGAAATTGCCACTACATCTCTTTGACTAAAATCTTTAACAGCCCACCACCAGAAATGGGTAAGGCATGATGATGTTAATCGAAATTTTATGCATAAAAAGCCCCATAAATTAATTGCAAAATAATAACAGCTGCAGTTAGCAGGAACTATTTTACAGTTCTCTACCATAAATGACATATTACAGTATGAAGTTATTATTTGAAGTTATACAGCATTATGCATAAAAGAGAGCAACTGCAATTGCAATTGTAAACTCATTTATGCTCTTGGAGTTAAATGGATGTTTTCGTTCTTTTTTTTGTATTAATCAATAACTTTATTTAAACATATATATTTATTTTTGTAGTCTATTAGTTAAAAATGAGTACTAATATGCTTACATTGCTAATACATTATCAATAATAATATTAATTTGAGTTTTCTGGAAATCAAAAGTTTACTCAAAGTTTTATTTAGTGCATTTATTTTTACAGTAACATGCTGTATATTGGCAACTGAAGCAGCCAGATTTTTACAGCTAACACTTTCACGCATACAATCACACTGGTGTGTTTCCTGAAGCATACGAATACATCAATGTAATTAGAACGTTCAGAGTGCATGTCATGAACTGCTTAAATTTAAAATCTGACAGCTCACACTGAAGCACAGCCAAAGGTGTGAGTGCTTGTCAAAATCACAATTTTCTGTGTTTTCAAACAAATAACATTTCGTCACCTTGAAATTATAAGGTTATCTCTGCGTTCGGAAGGATTTTGAGATATTGAGCTTCAAAGTTTTTGCATTGCATAGCAAACAGTAAATGAGTACCATTTGTTTTTTTGTTTTTTTAAATAAAAAATGTAAAATGTAGACAACTTTAAAAAAAAAACATCCCACAATTTAAATAATGTGGCAATTAATATGAATAAATAAATCAATTTTGACAAAATTGTCAGATAGAACCGTATAATTCTAAGGTGATGATTTATTTTAGCTTTCAGACATTCAAATCATAACGACTAGCAAAACATTGGAAAGGCAATGATAATTATTTTTTCAATATAACTGGACGGTGAGCTTTATTCTTGTAAGATATACAGAATATTTTCTCTCCTCCGCTTTTAGACAAACAAATACTTACTTTCATATATTTCAGAAGAAAATGATTAATAATCATGATGTAAATACAGCAGCTCCAGTCTCTCCTGCAGCCGAGACTAAACATGGCAGCGCCATTACACATCATATTACAAATAATACAATCATTATTAAGCTGATTAAAAGATTAAATGTATGTTCTAACGCTCATTTGAGAATCTAAGCATCAGATATTTTACAATATAATTAGAACATTTGTCAATATAGACCTTTTTCACATATCTCGGTTTCTCAGCAGAAGTCGTCATAGTTGGCAAAACTTAGAGTGCAGTGAATGGATGAATGCAACAAATATTTTTTTTTTACAATCTTATTTCCTGAAATAATAAAAGAAAAACTCCATGATGGTGTTATCAAGACTTTCAGAAAAAAGGAAAAAAAATACAGTGAGACTGAAAACGGCATGTCAGATTTACTGTCCTACTCCAGAAGCTGCATTAGAAATGCCTCGCACAAGTGGTATTTGTTTTTTTGTTATTTGAAGCAAATATTATATAATATATAAATACATATAAATGCTCATACATTGTTTTAAAATCAAAATTTTAAAAACTTTCAAGGATTTAAGATTATGATGACCATTAAACGCATAATAACAGGCTTGTGAAAAGAAGAAACAAAAAAAAAAACGATATATACATAGATCATTCCCACTACGCACAATTGTGTCCAAATTACATCTTGTAGACATTCCTTTTGGACATTAAGATGCTGAAATGATGTCCACTTTGGGTTCAGAATTAAAGTTATTATAATGTCTTTTTTGGAAAAATCTAACTTTTAAATGACCCAGCAGCATTAACAAACTGCTTCTTGCCATAAGAAGTCACATCATTTAGTTCACCTAAAAACAGTGACCCCAAGTACACTGTAAAAAATGTCCGTGATTTTAACAGTACAAGTCTGTATAATCTACAGTGAAAATCTGTAGAATGATTAACAGCTCATTTCTGTACAAAATACGGAAAATAACTGTAACCGATCGAACCTTTGTTTTCGAGAAAGTAGGCAGAGTGTCTGAAATCTCACCATACACCCTCATTCACTAGTCCCTAAATTAGTCAATTAGTTTAGTCCACTATAGAAAGTGAATGACCACAAATGACTGAATTTAGACACTGATGAACAGCTGCTGTTAACAAGCACAATCACTGAAGAAGTAAGAAATTGAAGGAAGAAATAAAACTACACACACAGCCTCACACCAAACCAACTGAATTAAAACAGAGGATTAAACAACTCCATTAAACAACAGCATTGCCAGCTTCACTGATTACAGTTTGACTTCATTTCTGTCATATCTGCAAGAATATTTGATAATTAACAGAGGTTTATATTTTTTTATTGAGAATCTTTATTTGACCTCACCATCGTGGAGATCAGAAGCTGCTTTAGTTGGGCTCTTGAACCTTTACCATTTATTTTAATGTTTCTCTGGCTGTTATAACTGAATTTCTGAAATTCATTAGTTATAGCAAAAAAAAAAAAACAAGTCATAAGAAAAATAATATACTAAATGTTAATAATTTTTACAGATGTAGTGTAAGTAAGTTTGTTAAAATAATAAGATTTATTTAACCGTTGTTTGAGACGATACTGCAGCTTTACATGGAGGGTCAACAAACTTTTAGAAATTATCAGTGTCATGCACAAAACTTTGAAAACCCCTGCAACACGTTAAGACACACAGACATCAAGAATCAGGATATGAACCTCAACCATGGTTGCTAAAAAGAAAAATCTGCTTGATTCATTCATGCCGCAATGCATGCTGGGTGCCAGCATAGTGCAAAACTCCCAGCATGCATTGCAGCATGAATAAATTATGCAGCTTTATGTTTATAAAATTACTTTCTTTGCCTTTATTTTATTTTGTTTTAGGGGTGTAATATTTCAGTAGATTGTTTTGTGTTGTTCTGGGTTGTTTTTAATTTTATTTTTTGTTTTTCACCATTATTGAGATTCAAAGACTAATTGCTGATGTCTGTGTGTTTTTAAGTTTTAAAATGGTTCAAACTTTCTCATTATGAGTGGTGTATTTAGACCTGTTATAACATTAGTTCGATTGCTGAAGCTCAGGTGGTTTCATTAATGTATGTTATTAATTTCTCACACACAACTAACAAGATACTGAACGAGTTATCAAGCAGTCAAAAGTGAATTTGATGTCATAGTTAATCTTATTAGAATTATTCTTACAGTTTTTCCATGCTATAAAATAGTGTGATCAACACAACTGATTATACTGTAGCAATCAACCACAATTTAATGTTATAATAAGAAGTTGAAGAGCCCAACTAAAGCAGACACTGACCTCCGTCATGGTGATTTCAAATCAATAACAAACATTTAATTAAGAACTTTTGTTCACAACAGAAAAGTCAAATGTCAGTAATAAGTGAAGCTCCTGATGTTTGTGATGTTGTTTAATGATCTCTGCTGAGATCTTGAGAAATAATTGTTTTATTGTGTAATTTGTTTTATTTTTAATATTATTATTTTTATTTAGAGTTTAATTTTCAGTTGATTTCATCTTTGGTTTTGGCTGTGATTTGTGTTATTTGGTCTTGTTTTTCTTTCCTTCAGTGATTCTGCTTATTAACAGCTGTACATCAATAATTCTCAATCCTCCTTTAATTTGACACTCAATGATCTCATTAACGTCATCACTGCCTGAGTGTTCAACCCTCTGTAGTGAGGACATTAGGGGGGATTTTGCTCTGGGATTTGAGGGGTTAAATGTGTTTGATGAAAAATGCACAATGTGGAATGTATTTTTCACGGAAATATTCTGTAAATTGAATTTACGACCGTAAAATGTTAAAAACAGTAGATTACTGGCAACCACAGCTGCCGGTATTTTTCCGTAAAATCAAGAAAAATACAGCAAAGTACTGTAAAACATTTTTTGTGTCACCATTGTGGAGGATAGTAGCGTCTGTGTGCAAGTCCAAGATGAACTCAGAGTTTCTGATGTTATGCTGCATCTTCTTTTGCTTAAATGTAACTGTGGAGTTACTAATGCAGTAAAAATTTGTTTGCTACCTGCAGTCACACATGAATACATTAATGAATTTAATGACTTTTGTGCACTAAGCTACGTTTTTGTGAACTGAACATTGTATCAGTTCATGAAATACGGTTATTTTCCGTGAATTTAAACAGTTCTATAAAACTTCTGTATTTTTTACGGAAAAATCCTGGCAACCACAGCTGCCGGTATTTTTCCGTAAATTTTACGGATTTTTTTTTAACAGTGTACAGCAACACTGCTTGACTGTAATGATGATTCTGAAAACTTGTTTTTTCAGTAAAACAACTAAAACAATTAACTCTTAATAAGTGTGAAGGAAATGTTTGTAGACCTCTGACCGTACTAATGCCCAACAGGTTAATAATACAGTAAGTGAAGCTGCTGATGCTAAGTTGTTTATTGATCCTCTGCTGAGATTTTGAGAGACTTAATGTTTTAGTTCAGGGGTTCTCAAACTTATTTCACCAAGTACCACCTCGAAAAAAAATTGCTTCTCCCAGTAACACCCTGATAACCGGTATTGAAGTACAGTAGCGTAGCAGGTGTAATTAAACAGCTACAGCATTGTACAGTTCAAAAATGAGGCAGATTAATTCTTCTAACTAAGAATAGTTATTATTGTCAGCCACTTTAAACATTATAAATAGTTTGAACATTAAAGAGCCCATATTATGGATTTTTGAAAATGACCTTCCATGCAGTGTGTTACACAGCTCTAAGTAAAGTGAAATGTCCAGCTAAGCCTTAAATCTGAAAGTGCAAAGTGTTTAAAACTATTGATTCATATAAAAAAGAGTCGACTCATTGTTGTTTAAATGAATCGTTATTAGAACGAGTCTTTAGCCGTTTCGGCTTGACGTCAACGCGAAACATAATAGTTGCGCGCGCAGACCCCGCTAAAATTTGAACTGCCCGGCCCCGCCCACAGACAGGAAGGAAAAGTGGAAGACAACAAGCCCTGTATCGCAGTAAGTGTTGTAGCATAACCGGCTAGAATAATCGCATGACCAGCGGGACAGCAGTGACGTGTGATCTGAGTAATATCTAAGTAAATCTTTATTCTGTTTGATGGCAGTATAAAGATTTAGAGAGAAGTTATTGACAGCTTATGTAGTATTGTTTTTCGCGTTCTGCTCTTTGTAGACGGTCCCTAAGGACTGGTCTCTCTGCCGGCTGCGCACAGAGTTTAATATGATGCGTCCAGCGCGTAGGAAAGCTCATTTTTAGGAAAATAAGGTTGTAGGTGATTGTATACATTGCGACGGTTGAAAAGAGGTGCTATTTGTGTAGGAACAATGTTTCGGTCATGAGTTATTGATCCGGAAAACAACGACTGCTGCTAACTTTTCTAAACTCATCAGCATTCTGGTTAAATCATGACCCGCGGACGCTGTGCTCTGAGCGAGGGAAAAGCTGTGTCATTTTCCCTACCTGGAAATCTCTTTTTCCTACCTGGAGTGGTTGAGGTTTATTTTTGGTAAAATGCCTGAGAATTACATCCTCAACACGGTGCTGTGATCACGTCATTTCTCTGAAGAGAGCTACACAAATCTACACGCTTACAACGCGGGATTTGCTGCACGGTTGTTGTTAAAGGATGGATCAACACCCAGTTTATTTGGACCTGCGTGTTCTTCCAGTCGTGTTGACCGTAACAAGGTAAATATGGATGTAGTTGTCTGTATTGTGTTTGCTCCGTGCAGCATGTAGCGGTAGCCATTTAGCTTACTGCCGAATGAAACTATTTGTTGGCTTACAATAGTCCATGAAGTGTTAATTATTACTGAATGTTTGTTGTTATGATGAAGAATTTAGCAATACGCTGTTGTACAAAAGCAGTGACTTGTTTTCAATATGTTCTGGCATCGGGCTGCTGTGCTGACACGGACGTGACGTGGTGACGTGACGTGGTAGCGTCACGTAAAGGAGGTGCTTGGGGAAAAAGACTCGCTCAGACGATTCATATGGGAGTCGGTGGGAAAATGAGGTAAAAATAAATAGATATTATAAGACATCGAAAGTGTTTTTTAACCTTGCATACATATCATCCTGTTGTTTGGGACTTCAAAAAGTGAAATTTAACCGTTCTCAACCCACCATATGGGCTCTTTAACACTGCACTGTGCTTACAGGTAAAAATACAAAAATACCATCAATGTTTAAATTAAAATGTGCTTCTAAAAGTTAACTATTAATGATACTGTTCTTAAAAAGTAAAAAGAAAACGGCTGTACTTAAATGTAAAGTATGATCATATAGTAGCCGATTCATCAAAACCTAGAATCGTTCTCTGGACCTCATAAATATAGGCTATATGTCATCATATTCGTGTGTAAACTCGTTTTGATATATTTTTAAACATACAAATGTGTCATATATACATGCAGCATACATCTTTAAAATCAAAATTTTAAATATATTAATTGAATTTACATATTTAAATTAGAAATTAAATCTGCGTACTGCGCGTTAGATTAGGCTTTGTGTGTCAGAAAAGCAAGTGATTAAACCTGTCAACAATGGGATATAAAAATACACCACCAACAACCGTTACAGATATGGGGAGTAAATTAGCTTCAAATGATAGAATACATAACAAACATTAGACAATTGAAAATAAAAAAAGGTTTAGCCTATTAAAATCTATTTACTGATCACACCAGTGTTATCGTACGCGTCAAAGGGTTAAATGTGTGTTCAATTTTTTACATTTATTATTCAGCGATTCCTCCGTGCACCACTAGAAGGAAGCTTGCGTACCACTAATGGTACACGTACCATAGTTTGAGAACCACTGTTTTAGTTGATTTAATCTAAGACTTGGTCCAAAAAGTATGTCATAAAAACTTTCACTCTGCACCATTAGGAAACATCATTTCAACATCTATTTGTCTGAAAGGAATGCCTAAAAGACATTTTAAAAAGGGTTGTTTTTTAATGATTCTTCATTAATTTTAAACCAAATCACAAAAATTGAATAATATATCAAAATAATAAATTAAAGCTAGAATATAATTGCAAAATTGTAATTGTCATTAAAATGTTAGATGACCCCAAAATAAAGATCATATTATGAATTACCCTGAAGGTAATCCTCAAATCCTCGAGACCTTCGTTTGACTTCAGAACAGAAAAGATTGTGTTTTGGGTAAAATCTGAGAGCTCCCTTAACCTACATAGATAGAAAGTTTTCTGGCTCTTTAAAGTCTAGAAAGGTACCAAAATATCCTCAAAACCATTTGCTTTAATGCAGTGGTCTCAAACTCAATTCCTGGAGAGCCACAACTCTGCAGATTTTATCACACATGCTTAAAAGTCTCTAGTAGTCTTAAAAACCTTGATTATTTGGATCAGCTGTGTTTGATTAGGGTTTGAGCAAAACTATGCAGAGCTGCAGCCGTTCAGGAATTGAGTTTGAGACTTATGCTTTAGTGGTACAATTAAAATATTATCAACGATGAGAATACTTTTGTGTGCACATAACAAAAAGTATATGAAGAGTTTCATTGCAAAATGAGATATATCCATTTTGAGAAATGTTGGTTATTTGACATTATTAAATATATCAACAGTCTGTCACGATCACCAGCAATCTACCATCAGAGATCGCTGGGAAACACACACATTCACAGGAACTACAAATCAGCCATGTTCTTGGACTACATATTCAGTCATGCAACACTCACACACACCTGCTCCAAGTCACCAATGATTTGGAGCAGGTGTGTGTGAGTGTTGCATGACAGAAACGTTTTTTGTAGCTTGTTACAGAAAGAGTGAAGGCTCCTTCCACACCGCTGCTGAAAACCAAACCTGTGAGATCAGAGCGGACGGAGCCGTGCTGGCACAGTTCCGCGCCATAAGCTTGCCTCATTCCGCCCCCACGTAACTAACGTCTCACCTACAGTATAAACAATTGAATGGAAATTTTTTTAGTTAGCTTAATCCTTTTTTTAAAAACATATGTTTTTTGTTTTGATATTATCGCTAAATCTATGAGCAAACTTGGAGCACTTCGCTGGCGGTGACTCTCCTCCCAGGGGATGCTGATGCTAAGCGTTTTATTGCACTTTGTAAAGAAACTGGTCTGGCCGATATCGCGTTTTGTGAAAAAAAATCATTTTGTTGTAGGCCTAAAATGTTCATTCTTCAATTGTATTAATGGCAGCAATTCACACATAGATTAAGGTACATCTGAACAGTGATTTCCAATTATAAAATCCAAAAGTCATAAAATGGCGTTTATCGCGTTTTGCAACCAAACTCTTCTTATATATATATTTAACAGTTTTTCTCCTCAGTGTCAGTATAGGTTGTGCGTTCACATGTCATGTTTGATTGCATGTCTGCATAACCTCAAATGCACATTTGCTTTGCTTCAAAGAGATGAATGCGGGCATCCAGGGGGTTTACATCACTGCATACCCTATACTGACACTGAGGATATGAAGCTGTTGAATGCAGTCATTTTTTTATTTTTCACGCGCATACTAAAGTATTCTCACTGACAACAATTTTTACTTGTGGGTTAACTAACCTTTTAACAAATATTTTTATTTAGGAAAATTTAATGATGTTTCTCCACTTTGGGAGGTTTTGTGTGTGGGAACAAAAATTAAATTGATTATATATCCAGGGTCAAGTTTTGTTAAGTTATGGTGATATCAACATTTGCTTAAACTAATGCCGTTATTTGTGTTCTAGATCCACCACAGACATCTATATATCCAAAAGATGATGTAGAGCTGGGTGTTCCGAACACTCTTGTCTGCCATGCGACTGACTTCTATCCTCCGTCTATCAGAATCTTGTGGAGTAAGAATAATGTCAATGTGACAGAAGGCATTAATTTAAGCCAGTATCGTCCAAGGGCAGATGGCACCTTCAACATCTTCTCAACTTTTAGGTTCATACCAGCTGAAGGAGACATTTACAGCTGCAGAGTGATCCATGAAGCACTGCTTGGTCAACCTCAGGCCAAAATATGGGGTGAGTATGATTTTTAAATTGAATAAGATGTTATATATAACTCTTAAAACATTATTTTCAGCTGTTGTAATTTTCATGCATCCTCCAATTTTTATTTATGTATTTTACCAGATGTTGATGTTGCCATCCCAAGTGTTGGACCATTAGTGTTCTGTGGAGTGGCTCTGTTTCTTGGACTTTTGGGTGTTGCTATTGGAACTTTCTTTTTTATTAAAGCAAACAACTACAATGGAGATATGGAAGTAAACTGACAAACTGATCATTTAAAGTAATTGGATATTTTAAAACTGTTTTTTTTTTTTTTTTACATTTGAAGATGTTCAATTATTAATTTGCTGGTGGTTTTACTACTTGCCTGTGTTTTTTTAAGTTGCAGCTCATTTGAGCTCTCTCTGCCACACTGTAAAGAAAAACTGTAAAAAATTATACAGCAAAATACTTTTTTTTCACCAAAACAGTTATATTCTGTTAAAAACAGTGTATTTTTGTATTGTCTTTGTTTTCAAAAAAGTAACCAACAGCAGAAAAACAATAAACACAAACTGTGACTTTAGTTACAGCATTAAATAAAATGAACTAAAATAAAACACTTTCAGTCTCAGCAGAAGATCATTAAACTTAAAAAAAAAAAAACACACAGTATATTGCTGGCACCCTTCCTGCAAGTGCCTTACTGTTAATTTACAGGGCAATTGTTCAGAGTGAATAGCAGTAGACTAAATAAACAGAGCTCATGAGAAGCTTAAAATGGGCAGGTCAGCTCCAAGTGGCTGGGACTTGAGCTCCAGATGGGCAGACCAAACATCTTGAAGTTTTCAATGATCTATTTAATGTCTCCTACACTGTAAAAACGCCTGGGATTTTTAACAGTAAAACTCTGTACAATCTACAGTGAAAACCTAATGATTAAGAGCTCATTTCTGTACAAAACACAGAAAATAACTGTAACAAATCTTTGTTTTCGAGAAAGTAAGCAGAATGTCTGAAATTTCAACATACACCCTCATTGACTAGTCCCTAGATTAGTTTAGTCCACTAGACAGAATGTGAATGACCACAAATGAGTGAATTCAGGCACTAATGAACACCTGCTGTTAACAAGCACAATCACTGAAGGAAAGAACAAGAAATAACATTCATAAATGCCAGTTAAAACTGTAGCCAACTGTGCCAAAATAAAGCCCTATGTTAACAGTGTCCAGAAATGCCATCAAATCAGAGGCATCTGGAATGGAGCATCACACAGTGGAAACGTGTACTGTGGTCAGATGAATCAGTATTTTAGGTATTTTCTGTGACAAATGGACTCTTTGTCCAGAAAATAAAAGTGTGAAGAAAAGGGTCATCCCCAATCTCAGAAAAAAAGGTACTTGATGGGACAAATAATGTTTCTTGAGGAACAGCTTTGTACCTTTGTTAAAATTGTACCTTATAAGGTTCAGAAAAGACCTTTTATGATACTGTTCTGTGCGTTTTATGGTACAGTTGAAATGAAGGTACACAATTGTTCTTATATAAAAGGTACAAACATGTTGGACAACTCCTTCTTTATTACAATATCTGTGGAAATAAATATGACTGGAAGGGTAAAGTGATTTATGAATAAATTCCATATTAAAACATGAATCAACCTTTAAAAGCATATGTTTAAAGAAAGCATAAAAACTTATTATTAACCTCTATAATACAAAACAACTGGTAAAACAAAACTATATGTATTGTATAGTAAACATTTAAGGTTTTTTAAATAAATGTTTGGTAAGCATTTTTGACACTGTTAAGGTAGAATGTCTCATCACTGTAGTGTACCTTCATGGATCAGATTTGTACCTTTGATGAAGGTATATTGTATCTGCGGGTTTTAAAACGACCAAAAGTCCAAAAGCCAGGGTCTGTCATAGTTTGGGGTTGTGTCAGTGCCCTTGGCAAAGGTAACTTGCAGTTCTGTGATGGCACCATTAATGCTGAAAAGTACATTGATATTTTGCAGCCCAATATGCTGCCCTCATTTCCAGGGACGCTCATGCATATTTCAACAAGACAATGCAAAACCACATTCTGCAAAAACTACAAAATCCTGGCTGCAGATGAAGAGGATACAGGTACTTGACTGGCCTGTCTGCAGTCCCAACCTGTCTCCAATAGAGAATTTGTGGCACATTTCGAAGCGCAAAATGTGACAATGAAAACCCATTGTTGCCCACCTTAAGACTTGTTTTCAAAAGGAATGGGACAAAATTACACCTGAACACTTCATTACTTGGTGTCTTCAGTCCCTAAACATCTTTTAAGTGTTGTGAAAAGAAATGGCTACATTACCAAGTGGTAAATGCTTTACTGTTACAACTTTTTTTTAAATGTGTTATAAGAACAAAAAAAAAAAAAATAGAATACGTGTTTTAAAAACAATCACGAGTAAAACATTAAATAATGATTGTTGCATTGTCTGTAATGAAATACAAGTCAAAGTAAATTTGGAAATCAATATCATCTTTCTTTTTTTTGTATTTCATGACCATGAAATACTGTGAAACTGTGGTGTATAATTGAATATTATCAAGAAATCTTCATAAACATGACATTGTTTTCACATGAATAAATGGACTTTTCTTTTCCCCTGTACTTTTGTATAAGGAAGTTGGGTTTTCAGAAGTGGTTTGACTTGATAGACATGATTGTTGTAATGCGTGCATACACTGTTGATAAAATGGGATTAGACATAACCTTTAGGTGAGATCGTTGCTGGCCAATAAGAAGACAAACAACAACAACAACAAAAATTAAACAATCATTCATTCTTTCTTTTTTCTTTGGCTTAGTCCCTTTACTCTTGAACATTCTATTGAACAATAATATATTAAAAATTATTCGTTTATAAAATATAAAAAACAGGATACTTCAAATACTTCAAATAAAGCACAAGAGTGTTCCCAAAGGGAAAGAAAAAAAAAAGATTCCAACCTGATAGGCAGAAAACTAGCATGGCTTTGAACCCTCAAATGTCGTTTTTATATATATATATATATATATATATAAAAACGACAT
>CAIGQQ010037819.1:2571299-2592005 GCA_903798035.1 Danio albolineatus | reverse complement strand
AGTTTTTAATAATACATTTTAATCACATAAGCATTTTGGGCTGAATACCAGTTTTTTTTTTTACCTCTAATAATTGGTTGATATAAACGATTAACTTGATATCAAATTTAATATAATAAGAAGCATTTCCCTAGCATGTTTTTATTATTTGTGGCAAAAACTCATTATACACTTTCTTGAAATTTCAGGGCACACACCTAGATAAAATGCATACATGTTTTTAGTAACATGATGCTGACAGAGATTTTAAATTGATGCACGTGATCTGGTGTAAATTCACATCTGGTGAGCTTGGTGCATCTGCATGGTGCAGTTATTGGGAATTTGGATATGAGTGCAATTTATTTCAGCTTTGGCCTGTGCCATCTTATGAGTGTGTGTGTGAGCTTTCTGACAGACCTGAATCTATAATTTGTATCTGTAAGTTATTTATCTGCAGAATCCACTTTACAATCAAGACTTTAAAAGCATGATAAAAATTAAATTCTTATATATGTGAATTTTCCAAGAAGTTGTATGGCCATTGTTACACTCAGAAACATTACCAACTAGGGCTACACAATATATTGTTTTAGCATCGATATTGTAATGTGCTCATCTGCAGTAGTAACTTTGGACGCTGCAAAAAAATGCTGGGTTTCGCACAATTCCTTTATGTTGTCCGGACACAAATCGACTGAGTTTTTATCGTTTTTTTACAAATTTAAGTGGATTGAACATAAAACAGTTAAGTTGTCCCCCCAAAAACCTTAAGATTTGTGTTGTTTCAACTCATTTTAAACAAGTAGTTTGAACAAGGAGCAAAAGCCATTTTTTGAGGGCATAGCAATGTCGAGTCAGTATTATAGTCGACAAGCACAACATTTCAAAACTCATAAGATTGTTATATTTAACCACAATAGAGTGAAAATGTACCGTTTGATGGTTTTTAAGGTGTTTCAAGAGAGTTTATATAATTCAGGCACAAAAGATTTTATAATTCTTTGATTCTTATTATTCAATTTCTGCACCTGAATGCTGTTAGACTCCACCAGATATCCATAAAGTGCAGTTTATTTTACTTTTATCTTTGTTCTATTGCAGGGTGCCAAAACCTTTTATAAAGGGGCCAAAAAAACTAAAACTTGATTGAGGCAAATGGGCCTAAGGTAAATAGAGTTGCCATGGGTAAATTCCTAAATTATTTAATAATATTTAAAAATAACTAGAAAACATTGCTTTATATCAACTAATGCAGCAATTTATTTATTTTTTTGCATTTTATAATAAACTTATTACAGTTAAAACAAAAAATAATCTCATTTATAACAGAATGGACTTACACTAGTTTTTCCTTGATTTGCTCACAGATGTGTTCTGCGAAGTCCTCTGTCCATTGAGTGACATTATTTACATTTTTAAAAATATGATTTATTTACAACATTTAATTCATTTCAGTTTGCTTTTTTGTAGCTCAGCAATAAAACAAACAAACAGAATAAAAAGGTTTCGTCGAATTAGAAATGATATTCTCTTTTGAAGACATCGCCCAAACCCTCTGCATCCTTCTCACTCTCTTCTCAGATGGAATGGTGGGCCAAAATCTAAGATTACATTGGGCCAACTATGGCCCGCGGGCCCTACTTTGGGTATCTCTGGTCTGTTGTATTTATCTATGCTTGTAATTTGTTTATTATGTTTGATCCATAATTTACTCACCTAAAAGCATCCCAATCAGTCTAAATGAATGAATTCTTTCCAAATAGAGCCAAGTCATCTGGTTACATTCTGTTCATATCACATTATATATCTCGCTGAAAAACTAAATGTCAATTTTTCCAATATCGTGCAGCCCTTTTGCCAGCCATTCCTCAATTGGTCCACAGTTCTCATTTCTTTTAGTTTTCCATTTTTCTCATGTGCCTCATTCCCATCTGTGGTATTTCTTTCTGTTAAGTGCTTGATTGTCAAGGCATGGTCTGGATAGGATTAGTATTCATCCTGTCCCAGAAACAGTGTTTCTACAGCTTCGCTGCTTCATAGGGACTGAGACATCTGTGCTTCATGTGCCTTCTATCTTGAGTGGTTGAAAGATTATTTCTGCACTGTAAAACATCACGGTCAAATTTGCTCAATGAAATGAATGCAGATAACTCCAAATTTACTGGAAGTTAATTATCCTCATTCGAAAGGAGTGTTAAAGTTAATACGTCAATTAAGAGATTAATTAAATGTTGATTGATCATTAATGATGAACACCTGATGTTAACAAGTAGAATTACTGAAAAGAAACACAAAACTACAGCTGACTTCAGTCTCAGTCTTAGATGAAGTCAACTACAATAAAACACATTGAATCGATTAAAGTCTCAGCAGAGGATCATTAATCAACTCAACAAACAGTATCAACAGCTTCACTTGTTACTAAACTGCTTGACTTTTTGTCAGATGTCTACAAAAGCCTTTAGCAAAATTTACTGGAAATAATCATTTTGTTAGACGTAATCATTGACGAGAACAGTGGTTGCTTTAATAGGGCTCTTGGACTTAGATTGTTATGTTAGTTTTTAGGCTGTTGTAACTATATGTTATGACAAAAGAAAAGAGAAAATAAAAATGATAAGGTTGAATAAGCAGTTGTTGTGTAGTTGTTTAATGATCCTCTACTGAGATTAAATGTCTTGTTTCTTTTAAGGCTGAAGTCAGCTGTAGTTTTGTCTTTCTCTAAAGTAATTCTGCTTGTTAACAACAGGTGTTCATCAAATATCTCATTACTTCAACTTAAATGGATTAAGTTCACAATACTCCAGAAGTTTTTTTTTAACTTAAATGGTTTGATGCAATCGCTTTCCTCAAATGGTTTGAGTTACCTTAACCGATTGGGTTTTGCAGTGTGTGTTGTTCCACACAATTATATGGTTAAAACTACTGTGCAGGGCTGCTACCCTCCATGAGCTCAGTTTAACACCCATGCAGTATACATGTCCACACTATGGAGTGTAAAAATGTTAAGTTAATGAGATAATTAAGTGATTACTTAAGTGCTGATTGAATATTAATTTTGAACGTCTGCTTTAACAAGCAGAATCACTGAAGGTGTTTGCTGAAAAGTTGTTTTGTTTTGGGTTTTCCTCTCTTCTTATATTAGTTTCTTTTTGCTGTAATTAAGTATTATGGCAAGGAAACATTATGATTATAGTTATTTACATTAACAAATATAATAATTTGATTCCCTGGTCTTCCAGGAGAGTTTTTTTATTTATTATGATGCATTGATTTTGCAGTTTTAATTATAGCGTTGTTGAGATTTAGATGTTTGCTTAATTCAGGCTTTTAAAACACGTATACATTGGCCCCTTGCTATAACGCAGTTCACTTTTGGCAGCCTCGCAGTTTCGTTAATTTTTTCGTGCAATTTTACATGCTTTTGTCTATAGCACATTGTGTTTTGCGTCCTGATTAGCGCATTCTGTTTTGCGTCCTGATTAGCGCAATGTGTTCTGCGTCCTGATTGGCTGTAGAGCATAGTCAATCAGTCTCCTCCATGCCCAACCCAGGCTCATTCTGAAAACGTAGTACCACGTACGTTTCTGGAGGCCGCGAAATACGTCCCGGGAGGTACGTTTCATTGCACTTGTTGTTTTCTCGAATCCACGAGAGACCGCTGTGTAAGCTTTTTGAGATGTAAAATGTCTCTCGCGAGTGTCGTTCGCGCTTCTGTTGTTGCGTAAACCCATGAAAGGCTGCTGTCGACTGACTGAATGACTGACTGACTGACCGACCAATCGACTGACCCACCCTCCTCCTTCCCTAAACCCAACCAAAATTTTATCGATTGACCCACTCACACACTTCCCTAAACCCAACCAACAATTTTCAAAAAAGCAATAGAGAAAAAAATAAAAGCCCTCAACTCGTTTTTACCATGTTCTCAGGTTTTACCACATTCTCACCCTGTTATTTGCTGGTTTATTTAATTTTTTTGGATTTTGTTTTTTAACTGCTTTCTGGAACCGCTCTTCTCCAAACTCAAACCCCGTCAGCATGGTCAACTCCTCTCTGCGTCTCAAGTTCGCCGACGAACATGGCGAGCTAATGGGATTGCAGCAGGAAAGCCGTCCACATGGAAGTGAGCGGTCAGCTGGTAAGCGCAAAAAGGAACAGCGTCATACCGCCCCGTAGTCTTCGTTTAAAAAATTAAACGCAGCCATGTGTACCTCTGTCTACATAATGTGCGGCCTCCAGAAACATACGTGGGACTGCGTTTTCAGAATGAGCCTCTGTACAGAATGCATTCAGCTTGCCAAATTTACATAAATCTTCGATCGCTAGCAGTGTGACACTGAAGTGCTGTACTGTATGTTTGCAAGTTTTCTCCCCACAATTTTGATGAAACATTCTGCACTGTCAAAGGCACCTGCTGTAGCACCCAAAAGGCAGAGGAAGATGCTAATCATCATGCAAATAATGGAACTTCTAAACATGCAAAAGGAAGGTAAAGTTAGGAGGCTATAGGGCGCCATTACAGAATAAATAAAGGAAGATCAAATTATTTTGATCTTTGGTTTCTGTGGCGAGGGGGGCGTGGCCGAGAGCCGTGGGAACGGGCGAGGCCAGCCACAGATGAGAAACACCTGTGGCTCACAGGTGCCTCGAGTCCCACGGAAGGAGCTCTGGATTATAAAGGGAGGAATAAGGGCAGAGAAGGACGAGAGAGGACCGGGCCCGGACACATTGTTTTACTTTTCAGTTTGACGGCAGTCTCCGTGAGGAGCTGCCGTCCGTTTGTTTTATTTGTATCATTAAATATTATTTTAAAACTGCGTCGGTTCTACGCCTCCTTCTTCCCGGCGGCCATGTGGCCGCCAACTTTATTACAGTGGTGCCGAAACCCGGGAGAAGGAGGGACACGTTGTCCAGTTGCCCTCGCCGCTGAGAGGGGAGGCGAATGTTCGGGTTACCCGAGTGGGGGAGAAACCCGTTCGTCTGCCCAGAGTGCCGGGGCGGCCTGGGGCTGGCGAGGAAAGGATCTGCCTGCTGCCGGCTCCCAGCATGGGGAGGAGCAGGGGACGCGGGGCTCCCCACCGGAAGGGAAAGAGCCGAAGGGAGCCATCCCAGAGAGTACGGGGGGAGTCGCCGCGATCCGCCATGATGCCGAAGCCTGCGTCCTCCACCGAAGCGGGAGCGGAGCAGGAGACCAGAGATGCCGCCAGCCAGCCAGGAAGCCGCCGCCGGACGCCAGAAGACGGACGGGTGGATAGATTCCTCCACAGGGCTCCCAGCACATCGTCGCGTCTCTCAGTTGGTGGGGGACCGAGTGGCAGCGTGTCTGGAGAACCGAACCCCCAATTTTTTTTTTTTTCTCCTCTCTCCCCTCTCTCAGTCTGCTCTGTCTATCCTCCTTTTTTCTCCATCTCCTTTTCTCTCGGCCCGTCTCATACAGGTCTTGCCGGTGCTGTGGCGCCAAACCCCCCCCCCCCCGGAGTATGCACAGCCACGGGGTGCCCCCGGCCTGTGATGGGAGATGGGGGTATGTGGCGAGGGGGGCGTGGCCGAGAGCCGTGGGAACGGGCGAGGCCAGCCACAGATGAGAAACACCTGTGGCTCACAGGTGCCTCGAGTCCCACGGAAGGAGCTCTGGATTATAAAGGGAGGAATAAGGGCAGAGAAGGACGAGAGAGGACCGGGCCCGGACACATTGTTTTACTTTTCAGTTTGACGGCAGTCTCCGTGAGGAGCTGCCGTCCGTTTGTTTTATTTGTATCATTAAATATTATTTTAAAACTGCGTCGGTTCTCCGCCTCCTTCTTCCCGGCGGCTATGTGGCCGCCAACTTTATTACAGTTTCATTCTATAATACTGACTTATTTTTTATACAAAGGTTTGAACTTTGATAGTGTTTAAACGAGAGAAAAGTGTTAATGCCTGTCTGTATAGATGTTTACAGCCTTAAACATCTGTAATAATTAGAAAAAAATAAAGCGGACTACTTTTGTGGATTTCACTTAATGCAGGTTATTTTTAGAATCTAACTCCGGCGAATATTGAGGGACCACTGTAGTTCGAAAGGTTTGAATAACTTTAGAAACACAGACATCAAGAATTAGCATATGAATCTCAACAATGGTGACATGCTGCAGTGTGTGCTGGGAGAACCACACAAAACGCATCCATGTCTCAGCATACACTGTGACGTGATAAGTCGTGAAATGTGAACATTTTTCTCACTATATGTCTTCGTTTTAACCAATGCGTGTTTTTATTTCAATTTGAGGTTATCATTAAACAACTATAAATCATTTGTAATTTAATATCACAAAAAAAAGGAATGGGGCGCCACGGTGGCGTAGTGAGTAGCACGTTCGCCTCACAGCAAGAAGGTCGCTGGTTCGAGCCTCGGCTGGGTCAGTTGGCATTTCTGTGGAGAGTTTGCATGTTCTCCCCGTGGTTGCGTGGATTTCCTCCAGGTGCTCCGGTTTCCCCCCACAATTCCAAAGACATGTGGTATAGGTGAATTGGGTGAGCTAAATTGTCCGTCTGTATGAGTGTGAATGAGTGTATCTGGATGTTTCCCAGAGATGGGTTGCAGCTGGAAGGGCATCCGCTGTGTAAAACAGATGCTGGATAAGTTGGCGGTTCATTCCACTGTGGTGACCCCAGACTAATGAAGGGACTAAACCAAAAAAAAAATACGAATGAAAGAATAGCAATGTGGTATTTTATTTAAAAAAGACGTCTCGCCTTTAATCAAGATGATTTCGTGGCAGACTGGTAACGTTCATGCTTACTGTGAGAGGTATAGGTTTAGTGTTGGGGTAGGTGCATATGTTAATATTGCACAATAAGTAATTTAATGAATAATACAAATACTTGTCATTTGTAGCAACAAGTTCCATTTATATTTCAACACATGAATGTAAACGTAAATGTAAATAAGCTATACATGTTATTTGACATACAAATTATTTTAGATGCAGGCTGCAAAATGTTACTGTACAAAGGTAAAATGTTTTATTTTTGGGAGAGGGGGTTATAAAGAAATGTATGTAAACCCTTTACAGTACCTAATCACGCCCTGCACATATCCGTATGACAAAAATAGAATATAATTCAGCCTTAATGACAGTAATCGCTCCACAAATACTGTCATTAAAGCTGAATTATATTCTATTTTTCATTAAGGCTGAATTGATCACCCATTTGTGTCCACATTTTTCTGAGTGGTTTCATGTATGTAGCCTTGTTAATAGTGTCCTATATGAACTTTTTTTTTTTTTTTTTTTTGCATTTATTTTCTCTAAGTTTTTGATTTATTTCTAGAAAATCGTATTTGAATATGACTATTGTATATTCAATATTTTAATATAGTTGCTGGCTGGAAAATGTTTGGAACTCTTACTCAAAATTTGTATTGTTAATGCAGTGGTTATCATTTGAAGTAGATCAAAAAAGTCCAACGTTGATCCACTTCAAATGTTTTATAGACTACTAATTGTTAACAGTGTACATTTGATTCATCAGACCACACCAAATCTCCACATCAAGTCTTTATTTGTAGCATGTCCTTAAATCACCTGCTTTAATGTCCCTTTAAGGATAATGACTGCTGCTGACTTACAAGTTAGTACGCAAGCCTGCTTGTTGGCAATATGATAATGTAGTAATCATGGAAAGGATATGCTTTATACTAACAGCTGTCATAACAGTATTTTTATGTCATCAGTACCAAGTCATAAAGCATTAAGGCCTATGTTGGTCAGTATGGATGGTTTCAGCTCTGCCATCTGTGCTTGTATGCACTGTAGTGCATAAATAGTGCGATAACTTCTGCACTGAATCATATTGTAATGGATTGCATTTGCTTAATCTTCAGACTAACCATTTTTATAAGCACAAATAGATGAAACATTCAATTTGAACAGTACGCTAAATATTTTACAGTAAAAAACGGCTAAATCATTAACAGTAAGGTTTTTTATATTTTGAATAATTGTATCTAACTTTTGATTTCGAGAAAGTACTTTAAAACAGGACAATAATAACACAAATATAATATAGCTCTTATGAATTTATTGTATCTACATTAGCTAAGCATGTCACATTGTGTCCTAGCGACACTTTTCATGAAACAAAAATTCCACCAAGCGTAACACAACAGAATCATTGAATTACAGCCATTCAGAAGAGCATAATAGTGCACTGCACTCCAACAAAATGGTGAGGTTTAGAATCTAGTTAATACATATTAAACTTCTTTAGCTTTATTAACAGTAAATGCTGAGTCGCTGATATGTATATGTTTGCACTGTCACTGTTCCAAAGTTAATTTTTAGATGTATTTTACATTACTGAGGTAAACGATTTACTGCTGAATGTCACGTAAAATGTTTTCAAATTCACATCAGTACAATTGAACACATAATCCATTTAGCACATAATCAGTACCTGAGGTGATCAAGTATGCTGTTGTTCATTCATTCATTCATTTTCTTTTCGGCTTAATCACTTTATTAGTCTGGGGTCGCCACAGCAGAATGAACCGCCAACTTATCCAGCACATGTTTTACGCAGCGGATTCCCTTCCAACCGCAAGTCATCACTTAAAAACATCCATACACACTCATTCGCACACATACACTACAGACACTTTAGCTCACCCAATTCAGCTGTACCACACAGAAATGCCAGCTGACCCAGCCGAGTCTCGTACCAGTGACCTTTTTGGTGAATGTGCTACCCACTGTGCCACAGCATAATTTTTCATTAGTTTTAGTTTTTATTTCGTTTTGACTTTTTGTTTTCGAATTCAGTTCGTTTTAATTCGTTTTTTTGAGGGAGATTTACTAGTTTTTATTAGTTTCTATATTTTGAAATTGCTTAGTTTTAGTTACATTTTTATTAGTTTCAGTGTTACTCATTCATTCATTCATTTTCTTTTCGGAAACACACTACGGACAATTTAGCTTACCCAGTTCACCTGTACCGCATATCTTTGGACTGTGGGGGAAACCGGAGCACCCAGAGGAAACCCACGCGAACACAGGGAGAACATGCAAAGTCCACACAGAAATGCCAACTGACCCAGCCGAGGCTCAAACTAGCGACCTTTTTGCTGTGAGGTGACAGCACTACCCACTGCGCCACGGTGTTGCCAGTTTTAGTGTTATTGTTTTTTTTTTATTTACTTATTTATTTTTGTAAATAAGGATATTTGTTAGGTGCAAGATTCAAAATCATCATAATAAATATTCTATAATAAAAACTCAACCAAAGATAGACTACTTATTTTGACACAAGAACACTACCATCTATAAGAGCAGCCTTAAAGTACGTGTGCAAGTCTGCTTCTTAGGCTAAATACACAGTATGGGAAGTTCAGATCTTTAATGCGAACTGGATCTTTTGTGACAATCTTCCCAAGTTTGGACTCAACATATCAAAAATATGCAGTCAACAATCATAATTTCAGTCAGTTAAAACATCACCACAATCTACTTAAACACTTTTACGACTTTCTCTTATGAAATAAACTTGCATTTTGCCAGATCCTATAATTTAAATCCATGGTTTACCCACACTGAAGTTGTTCAAGTTTAGTTCAGTCTCAGAAGGCTGTCATGTACTGTTTGTGTTTGGTTCACTGAATCACACATGCACAGTATTATCGGTTCACCAGATCTCTGTGTACTGTTCTGATAACTGAATAACTCGGGAAATTGAGTTGGATTGGAGTGGTCAGAGGGGGTATCAGGCATGTTAAAACGTAAGTGTTTGTGGACAATGTTACTGGAGATGCGAATTGTTTCAAATGATTCAGATAAATTTGGTGTTTACTTAGACCGGTTTACTTATCGCAATCACTAATACAGAAATAAAACCTATTATCTGGCACAAATGTGTTAAATTAATACTTTTAAGTGTCTGCTTGGTTCGTATTTAATATTGTCACCATGCTGCTGTCATGTACACTTATTGTTTTTTTTCGCGGGAGCAACAGCGAGGATGACTGGAGGAGGACCTGTCTTGATCTGGCCAACGGCATCAGGATTATACACTCTTAAAACAAACGGTTCTATATAGAACCAAAAATGGTTCTATCAAGCGCTTCATATATGGAACCCCAAAAAGGTTCTACATAGAACCATTTTAAGGGTTCATTAAATAGAACCCCAAATGGTTCTTTGAATTCAAGTTAGATGGTTCTATTTAGAACCATTTATGGGTTCTTTTTATTTATTAATGAATTATTGCTACTTATTAATGAATAAAAAAAATAAAACCAATCCAGACAATTCAAATTGTTTAAATTTATTCAATCCATTATACAAAATATTTTTTAAATAATACTTAAAATTGCACCTCTGCATACTTTGCATTGGACAGCAGATCTACCTTAACAGTTTAATGGCATTCAACAATATAATTGTAATGATTTCACTTTTATACGCTTTTTTACTGTTTGAGCAAATACAGTACTTAACTTTCACACATCTCTAAAATGAAGAGAAATATATCACAATGCAGATAGAAACAATACACAAACAATCAGAACATCTATTAAATAACACTACAATTTCAAAAAGTGGATGGTACCTGCATGTATTGGTCATCACAACATCCATTTTTATACATAATTTTTAACCTCACAGCAAGCAGGTCACTGGTTCGAGTCCCGACTGGGCCAGTAGGCATTTTCTGTGTGGAGTTTCCAAGTTCTCCCAGTTTTCTTGTGGGTTTCTTCTGGGTGCTTCGGTTGACCCCACAGTCCAAAAGCATGTGTACGGTATAGGTGAATTGGCCATAGTGAGTGAATGTGTGTAGATGTAAGAGAATATGGGTGTTTCCAAGTGCTGGGTTGTGGCTGGAAAGGGCAGATGAATTGGTGATTCACTCCACTGTGGTGCCTCTGATAAATGAGGAAGTTAAAGGATAGCGGGTGAGTGTTGTCCAATGTAATACTGACACTTCAAGCCTACAGTAGGTGGAATCAGGAGAGCTGTTGAATCCTGGATGGCATAGGACCTTTGGATTTCTGTAAAACAATATTTTAATGTTGAGTACTTTTAATCAATTAACATGTCATCAAATAGAATTACAGTTATAATAAATAAAATTAAAGTGTGTGTGAGTGTGTTTGTAGGATATGGGATGTAATATAGGGAGTAGTTACCTTCTGCAGTTTCCTCTGCTGGTCCAATGAGACTGTCATGGAGCACTTCCTTCTTTCCTTCCCTTTTTTGGGCCATTTGTTTTAATGATGTTTCTGTGTTCTTCACCAAGTTTTCAGCATCCTAAATGCAAAAAAACATTTTGTTTACGTCATGTGAAAGTTTCCAAATAACACATTTTCAGCAATACAAGTTCATTAAACTTGTTCATTAAAATTGAACTCAAAACAATTTGGCACACAATGTAACAGTGTTTACTCACAAGCTGTGGCACTCCAAGAAGAAAAAAACTGCTCCATTAGTTCTGCTAACCCCTCGATAATCTGTACTCTGGAAAAGGGTGTTTCATTCGGTCCTTGACTTATGAGTATCCGATGTCGCATTCCAGGTCCATCACAATCTGAGGTAGGAAGACAGCATTTTAGAGTGTGGAAATATGAATTTATGTCACAGAATTAATCTACCTTTGACATAAAATGTATTGAACTGAACTTGCCATCAACATATTAATTATCAAACTTATTCTCAAGTGTTGCGACTATCAGAGTGCATATACTTCCCTTAAATATCAAATTAACTCCAATGTTTCGACAAAATCCTTTTAAAAACATGTTAGTCACTTATGCATGCTTATTTCATTTAGGTGAGAAACAATTTACCTATCAATTAAGGAATAATTTGATCATTTGCAGGGGGACTGGGTCAAAGATAGGTTACATTCTCAAAAAATAAAAAAACAGAGGATAGATACTGAAAATTACACAGCCAGAAAATGTAAAACGTTTGTCCACAGCAGAGGTCATGGTTTCAACATTAGGAGGAGAGGCAAAACAGTCATTCTTTGACAATTACATACCGGCATCCATGTCCTAAAGAACTGATGGAAACAAACTGTGGCTGAGCTGACTTCAGGGTCCCCTTCATGGATTCAGTGAGCAAAGATGGAACATTGGTACCAGCCTTTAGAAATGAAACAATGAAAATCATTAGAAAATGTTGCTGCATTAGAAACAATTTTGTTTATCACAAGCTAACACAGTAAAAACCATACCACAGGTATGATACAGTACAGCAGATTTCACACAGCACTTACTTCTAGCAACAGTTCTCCCAGATGTCGTGGGTGGAAGAAGATGAATGAGGATCTTCAGCATAGAGTAACACAGCTCATCTTGAAGAAGTGAAGATGCAGGTCACATGCAAAATAAGAATTAAATTTATTAAAATGAATTAATATGTATTTGTAATAATTACTTTATCATAAATTGAAAATTAAAATTTACATTAAGTTTTCTTGTTTAAACTATGTTTACAAAAGTGTGCACAGGCAACAGACATTTTGGCTGAAGTTCATACCATCATGCTGATTGTCAGACTTCTCCAGCAAGTATCTGATGTCATTTTTCCTCTCCAAGGACACTATTCCCTTGAGATTTGGAATTATGTTTCTTTCCTGTTTCCGGATAGACAAATCTTCTTTCCCATCTGCAAGCTTGGAAAATTCAATGTCTAAAAAAACAACAATAACAAAGACATATTAATGTTACAATTATAAAACAAATGTCAGTGTAAAGTTCTGTTTAAGTTGAGCATCTCTATTACCAATTTATTGATGAATTTTCTGGTGATGGTTGCATCCACTTAATCAGAGTAAACCACTCACTTAGCACAGTTTCATCTGGACTTAGCGAAGTGTCCACTGTGTGACAACATTTCAAACTGTACATGCATAGGTGATGGCCCATCAAAAAAATGCTCCTGACATTAGTGATGCAAAAACAAAAATAAGTTAATGTCAAGTACACTTGAGCAGCTTATATACACATTGCATTCCTTTTATAATGTAAAAACATCCTTACATGTTCCTCATTTTCACCAATTGGCTCCTGAATCCTTAACGAGGACAACAATGACACAATTTCCTTTGTTAGTGCCAGCTTTTCTATACCCGATGGATAGCTGAAAAAAAAGTTATATAAAAAAAATAGTTGCAAATGGCTCTTACAAATTGACAAACATAAAATAAACACTGACACCACTATAGACTGTTGTTAAATTTATTTAAAATATTTTTGTTAAATGTGTCATTTCTTTAAATGTATAACCTATTTAAATTAATGTAATCAATTTGCAAACAAATACAGATTACATTGACTTAAAAAAAAACATACTTACATGTTTCTTTATGAGGTCATTGGCAGCAACTTTATCAATAACCTTTCTTAAGGAAATAGACAGCGTCTTTGTCTCTTCGTGTTTTCTCAGGATTGTATTTTCTTCAAGCAGTGTCAGCAATCTATTTGTGGTGCCAGTCTGAGTTTCATCTGTTCAATGACATTAAGAAATGACAAAAACATTTTATTTATTTAAATATTTACTATTATATAATATTAAAAGTGAAAGACATTATTCATTTACCCATATTGAATGCACACTTCTTTCTGATGAATCAGGGATGTTGCTTGTAATATATTATATTTAAAATTTGTCATGCTCCATGCCAACTGTGAATAGTTTTCTCCATGTTTCCTTTCCGTCTATGAGCAGTTGCAAGAGCTCGGTGTAGAAGTGTTAGAGTAACTGTAATTTCTTCCTCGACTTCCTTTATCTAAGTAAAAGGGAAAGAAATCCATATATACACAGCACAGTGAAAAAACAAATACATGTAACAGTGTACAACAATACAAAGCATATTTTGAATAGTGACTAGACGGGTGGCCCAAAATGGCGCGCAAGGTTGATTACAATAAAGGTTTTCATATTTAGACATTTTTTTATGACTTTGCTCACACCAATGCGCCATTTGTTGTCTGTCCGCAGCACCCAGCTAACCTTAAGTCTCGTGGCTGATATACAAATTACTGTCAAAGGGCATCATCATTAAATAGCATTATGATTACGTAACGTTACAGAATGTCTCCGGCGTGAGATAACGCTACCTCGAGTTCAGAGATGCCGAGGCTTTACGTTAGCGCTGTCGAATACAAAACATTCACGTTCACATCAATTATAAAGTGACGCTAACTTTCCTACCGAAATCACAACAAACCTATGCTAAGTCTTTCGCTTGATACGTGTTATTAACAATTCTGCAAACACAAGTTTACAAAAATCGCGCCAAACGGGTTAACTGTTAACTTAGCTTGCGACAAAGCTAATAGGTCACCCGTGTAGTACGATACACAGACAACATAGTAGAAAAAACAACTTCTAGGACAACAAACACAAAACATTCTTAAGCAAGGTGGAAAAAATATTGACTGTCGTAGACGAATTGTAATTAATTTCACTCATATGGAGTCAGAATTGTTTCGTAATTCCAAACAAATATAATACAATCCACAAATAAATGTGAAGCGACTGACAAATACCAAGCATATTCACAAATAAATACAATGAGATCCACAAATAAATCTTAGAGTTCCACAAACATTAATTACATTCACAAGTAAGTGAAATTAGACTTGCAAATAAAAAAGATACTCACACATTTATTTTTTATTCCACAAATACAAATTTGCCTGACATGTATATGTGAATTGCGTCTTGTGCATTTGTAGATTAGTGTGCATTTGTGGGTAGCTCTCTGTGCATTTGTAGATCACTGTGGGTATTTGTGGGTAGCCCTCTGTGCATTTGTGGATTGCGCTGTGCATTTGTGGATTTTGAAACATTTCTCACGTCAAGACGAACACTGATCCACAAATAGGTGGACTCCGCCCACCTTCTACTTAAACCAATCAGATACCGGTCACGTGGTGCGGACCAATCGCTGCTCGTTCTCGCTCCAACCAATATTTATAATGTCTTGGATTTGCACTTTTCACAACTAGTGAACTTTGGGGATGTAAATGACCAAAAAGTAATTTTTCCACTATTTAGTTGAATAGCAATAATTCTGGCAAATTACATGATAGAAACAAAATTCTTTTTTCTGTTGTTTGCTCCCACCTGCTGGTTTCAAGCAGAACTGTCTAGAGTTTTCTACAGCTCACACAGGCTCACTTACACACTTTTAAAAAAGCATTTTAGACCAAAAAATAAAAAAGCGCCATATGTTGAAGTGGTTCATCATGAGACAGAGAACATATACAATATTATTTATTACATTCAACAGTTTCTTCTTAAAATTCAAAGGGTTTTCTTTCCAATAACACTGGAATTTTTCATTTATACCACTGCATTTGGATATGGGAAGCTTTCAAAATTTGGTAGGCGGAAATTACATAAAAAATGGTATAGCACCTCTCATCAGTTGGAATACAATAACTTTTGCATAGATTATTATAGAAACATTTTTCTTTTTTCCTATGATTACTGATATGTGCAGGAACCACCAAAATTAAAAAACAGCAACCTAGACCACACAGATCCTAAAAGGTACACTTTCAAATTTGAGTTTACAAAAAAAAAAATACAAAAAGCGCCTCTGTTTTTTAGGTGTTTATTATAACACAGACAACATATACAATTGTTTTAATCACTTTCAACAGTGTTTTATGAAAATTCAAAGTGTTTTCTTTAAAATGATACCAAACTTTTGCATTTACACCTCTGCATGTGGATTAGGGAAGCTTTTAAATTTGGGAAGGCAAAATCCAGGCGGAAATCCCAAAAATAGCTCTTGACCTTAAGAGGCTAAACTAAATAAAGGATACACGTTTTTCCACAGAAATTACATTTTTAATTACGAAGGTGGGTGACGATCTATACGTTAGCACGGTTTAGGAAAGGCTGTTTACATTTGTACGTAATGTACCTTCATCATAGCGTAGGCTCTTAGTTTTAAACCGTTACGAGATATAAGGGAGATCACGTATATAATAATACATGTTTAAATGCATGTATAATATGTAAATGTATAATAAGTGTACGATGTAATAAATATTTGATGAGAGGGAACATGGACCTGTATTATTTCTTTAAATGTCAAATGCACACTAATCTACAAATGCACAAGACGCAATTCACATATAAATGTCAGGCAAATTTGTATTTGTGGAATAAAAAATAAATGTGTGAGTATGTTTTTTATTTGCAAGTCTAATTTCACTTACTTGTGAATGTAATTAATGTTTGTGGAACTCTAAGATTTATTTGTGGATCTCATTGTATTTATTTGTGAATATGCTTGGTATTTGTCAGTCGCTTCACATTTATTTGTGGATTGTATTATATTTGTTTGGAATTACGAAACAATTCTGACTCCATACAACCTGCACATTCAATTAGCTGTTTAAACATGCACATGAAGCATAATGAGAATTTATTTCAGTGTTTCAGAGCACATTATACATACTAAGCACTTATCTCAATGTTTAGCACGCATCCTTTACACTGTTTTCCCCAGAGCGTGGCTAGCAGGCTTATTAGTTCATCATACCTACGGATTTAGAGCTGAATCCAGCCAGATGTTATCCATGTCATCTGCCGAAATGGAGGGTAAATAGAATGGATTCTGACCCGTTGACCTGCACAACTGCTAATACATCCAGTCGTGCTAATGGAGAGCAGAGAGACCGCTATATGAACTCTGAGCTCAAAGGCAAATGCTCAAAACTGCAGAATCTCACACCAGTGTAAAATATCACAAATCAGTCACCACAGTGACAGTGATTCTCTAACAAATATACACATTATCTGCTCAATTATTTAGATATCTTATTTATCTTATTTTATTTTATTTTAATGCAGATCAAAGAAACATTTAGTTTAATGATTTGTTGAATACAGAATAACTGTAGTCTTGCTCTTAGGGCTTAGTACAAACTGAAACTGTGGTCCAAAATTGGTTTTAGTTCACTTGTTTTTGTTTTTTTTTATAGTGTGAACACCACATGGAATGTTAGCCTTTTGAATCTGGTTTGGGCTACTTTTAAATGTGGTATAAAATCTGATACAGGTTAGATGTTGTGTGATGCAATTTCAGTCTGAACAGTCAAATCAGAATTTAATTGACTTGTATGTCATTCATCATAACTCTGCACTTACAAGAGTCACCTCAAAGACTGTACATTGCACTTCTTTGGTCATTCTGTAAAAATTAGATAGTGGATGTACAATCAATGGGGTGTTAAAACAGCCTGATCTCACTATGAAACTCAACTATTCTGATATATTGTCCACAAAGTAGCTAATTCGTACAAATTCATAGTTTTATTTGTATCAAAATTAACGATTTTGCCCTAAAACCACACCCCAAACATACCCGTTGATGATGAGCAGATGGTACTAAAATGAGATACAAATTAATACTAATTAGCCACAAAAAAGTTATAATTTACATTGGTTGAAAACATAAATCATAAAGTGATAGCTCTATACAAGTTAGATTTAAGAGGTTGTACCAATTGTTAATATTGTAGAACTTTGCTCTTGCTCTCTTTCTCTTCATCCTCTTATTTGTCCTAATGCCTATAAACGAATTCACTGGTTTCTGTGAAACAGATGTATCATCCTGTAACTCACAGCTGGTTACCCAGTAAAGCTAAGCAGGATTGAGCCTGGCCAGTACCTGGATGGGAGATCTATGTGGGTCAGTCCAGACCATGGGCACTTCATGCTGGCATGTTACATTAGTCACATTAAATATATATAGTGCCCTGCATAAATAAGTACACCCTTTTGAAAATGAATTATCAGTGAATATAGTCAATATATTTTGGTGCAGTTTTTACTTAAACTTGTATATTCATTAAGTGTGATAAGCTAACATCTTTTTAGGAATAGAAAGATAATGCATTTAGATTCAAATGAGGTACTATTCAATGTTAAGAAGGTATAATATTATTTATGCTTCTTGATTTTTCCCATTTTTTATTTAGTTTTTTAATATTTTCTCTAACATATTATTTTGGGGTGTAATGTACTCATTTTATTTATAAAGTATTTTGTTAATTTAATTCTAGTTTTGACTTTGGTACTGACTAATCTAAAGTATATACACATAACTTTGAATAGCCTCCCATAGAAAGTATTAATTTAATAGTGAGATCTGTGAGTGGTGTAATAATTCACACTCAGCAATTTGAGCACAAGTCAAGTCATAGGTCAGTTTGCTTCGGAATATTATATAAGCTGTGTTAAAGAAAAATGTAACATTTAAAAAAAGCTTTAGGAGAAGAAAGTGTACTGATTCAAAGTGAAAAATGAAAATAATTTATGGCAATAAATTTTTTAATTCAATTACTTTTTTGACTTGACATTCATTGCTCATATTCTTCTAAAATATTTCAAGAAAGTTTTTTTCATTTTCCTTAAATTTTTTAATTGTGTTGCAAATGTTTCCAACAGTGATGCTATACGGTGCTATAAATAAATGCAGATGGCTATACTTTTTTCAGTAACGAGTAATCAATTGAATTACTTTTTCCCTCCGTTACATCATTCACATGGGGCGTCAACGTCAATGGCTCCCATTCACTTTGAATGGGTGACATCAAGCGTTGCCAAACTGAATTTTGGGTCAGTCAGCGCTGCTTCAGTGACGTTGCTTGCTGCAGAAGTTGGGGATTTTTTCAACTTCCAATCGCCAACGGAAGTGTCAGCCAATTAGATGGCTTTATGCAAATACCCCAGCTCAGACAGTAGCCAATTGCAGACTAATTTCATTGGCTGACGCTGCTATAACGATCGCGTCAGCGCCAACTTCAGACAGGCCCTCGGTCAAGCATTGTTGTTGAAGCCCCGTGTGAATGCACGGCTACTGACAATAGAATGAGCGTTACTATAATTAAGCACACTGAAGTTGCTTTCATGCGAGCAGCATCTCTTTCAGCCATATGACCTCTCTTTCTCTGGGGTGTGTGTGTGTTTGAGGCTGGGGCAGGACATAACCAGTCAGTGATGATGATTGGTGTGTCTGTGAACGTGGTGTAACTGAAAACGTGATGATTGGCTGAGAGTACTTTTCCATTGTTTGCCAATCAGAAATTTGCTAATCCAACAAGTTCAAGGGTAGCGTTAACTGGAAATATAAGCACTACTTTGAGCTGAAAAGCAAGCACGTTTATGTATTGTGCAACTTATTAACTACAAACCGCCAGCTGTTGGCGTGATTTCAAAGTGCAGATATGGTGTAAACAATTAAAAGTTATGTTTAAACAATTAAAAGCATTTTAGGCATCAAACAAAATCACTGTCGTGTTGCCTGTAATAGTGTTGTCCCAGTACTTAAATTTTTAAAAATGTTCATTTCCCACAAACATTTAAGTGCCGCTGAGCTTGTTCTTAAACACCGCTGATTTGCCATAGTATTCACCAGTGTCGTGAAGGTCATCAGTTCACCGCTCCTTACCGAGTGGAAACATAGATACAGGGACACTGAGGCATTTTAAAGGACCATGAAACACCAAAACACATTTTTTGAGCTGTTGACAGTCATATATGTGTCCCACGCTGCTATGAACACTATTATGACACATATAATTGACTAAAAAGTGTAAATTGGTTGTTTTTGCGTTATTTCGAGCAAATTCGTTCTTCCGGTTTGAAACGAATTTTTTAAGCTGCGTCACGCCGATGAGATCCTTGCGTATATTTCAGCGTGGAGAGTGGACGTCTGTCCCGGCCAGCACGTTCTGACGTCTCTGTGTGTTCGGCATTAATTCATGAGGTAGACTTGGTTCAAACCAACCAGAGCGCTCTATTGTGTAAGCGGCGCAGCTTCATTAATATTCATGATCGCTTTGAACATTGTACCTTACAGCAGTTGCGGAAGACGCATCAAGCGCGAGTGATTTACATGCTAAGTCAATGCAAAGGCGCGAATAGGCATCCAGCAATGCGATACGCACGAATGGCGCCGCGCGTTTGACGCGCTTAACGCCGCAATTCGTGCGAATCGCTTCAGTTTGAAAATGAAATGAAAATGAGCTTCAGTGGACGTTCGCGCCACGTTAACCAATCAGGAGCTTGCTCTTGTGGGGGTGTGATTATGACGTAGCGCCTGTTGTTATTGTCCTGAGGGAAAACTCGGCTCGGCTCAGTCAGAAGCACCGCTGAAAGCTTCCATCATCCAGGTACAGTTTCTGGAGGAGTTTATGAGCTCACAGAGCTGGTGCACCTCTGAAATAATCTAGTGCAGTGGTTCTCAAACTGTGGTACGTGTACCACTAGTGGTACGCGGGCTTCCTTCTAGTGGTACTTGGAGGAATCGCTGAGTAATTAAAGTAAAAAATGAATACACTTCAAACCCGTTGACGAGTACGATAACACTGACGTGATCAGTAAATTCACTTTAATAGGCTAAACCTTTTATTTTATTTTCAATTTTCTAATGTTTGTTGTGTATTCTATCATTTGAAGTAGAATACAAATTTCCTCCCCATATTTGTAACGGTTGTTGGAGGCGTATCTCTCATTTTTATATCCCAGTGTTGGCAGGTATAGTTTAATCACTTGCTTTTCTGACACACAAAGCCTGCTCTAACGAGCAGTAAGCAGATCTAAAATCTAATTTAAATACGTAAATCCAGTTCATATATTTAAAATACAAGTTAATGTTTAGATTTTAAAGACAAATAAGTTATATACATGCAACATATACATGCCCCCCCCC
>CAIGQQ010037819.1:2554558-2571199 GCA_903798035.1 Danio albolineatus | reverse complement strand
AGACATGTGGTATAGGTGAATTGGGTAGGCTAAATTGTCCGTAGTGTATGAGTGTGTGAGTGTGTATGGATGTTTCCCAGGGATGGGTTGCTGACAAGAAAATGAATGAATGAATGTTGACGTTTATTTATTGTTTTCTTACCTGTAAGCACAGTACAGTGTTAATGTTCAAACTATTTAGAATGTTTAAAGTGGCTGACAATAATAAATACTCATAATAATGAGGCAGAATTAATCTGCCACGTTTTTGAGCCGTGCAGGGCTGTAGCTGATTAATTAGGCCTACTACGCTACTGCATTTTAATACTGGTCATTATGGTGGTACTTGGAGAGACAATTTTTTTCTGAGGTGGTACTTGGTGAAAAAAGTTTGAGAACCACTGATCTAGTGGACTATCAGCCTTCATCAGTAGGCTATCAGTGGAATATCAGCCTTCATAAAGCACATAAAACAGTTATTCTCTCTATAAAACACCTGTTAGCCATTTAGCAATAAAGCTACAGTCACCAAGCCATAGACAGAAGCCCTGCCCATCACGCGAATCCGAAAATAAAGAGAAAGTGCCGTTAAAGTCGACAAATTAATAATTTTGCAAATAATTCGATTACTGATGTCCATGTATACACAGTCTGTGTGAAAAGGAGCGCGTGCACAAATGGAAACTCCCATTTTTATGCAAAACCTTCCCTCTTTCCCCTTCCCGACACTCCTACCTAAACAGAGCTGAACACGCCCACTGTACTGAGCTTTTCCAAACTAGAGGTGTGAAAACACCACGCTGAGACTGGGGGGTTTCGTGGCCCTTTAAAGCTGCAAAGATCAGTTGATTGCTCATCTGTGTTTTCACTCGGTAAACAGCGAAGTGCAGTGAACTGATGACCTTCACAACCAATCACAGTCATTTCTGTTGAGTACTATGACAACTCAGCTGTGTTTCAGAATGCGCTTGATAGTGCTTAAATGTTAGTGAGAAATTGATGTTTTTTTTTATTTCAGTACCAAAATTCATTATCGCGACAAGTCTAATATATAGCGAACGAATCAGTTCATTAACTTCAGTTTGATAAATGGCATCCAAACAATGGCGTAGCGGATGGGCTCGTCTTCTTAACCCACCATCTCCAAATAATACCCCTCAGCTGTAACACTGCCGTCACCGCGGTGTACGCGCCCCATACTCACTGCTCCTTCACTTTGCGATATCAGAAACTCACACTCCCTGCACGTGGCCACCCTGCTGTAACTCTTGCGGGTGGGCCCACGCATATTGAGCTACGCCCCTGCATCTAAAACATGTTTGGGAAAGAAAACATTACTAAGTAGTACCATTTCCTTAATTTAGCTGAAAATTTGGTCTGATATCCTTTTTTATTTTCACTTTCCATCCAGAACGGACCTTCGGGTCACTCAGAAGGGGGTGAAGGGGGATGAAGCCACAACATTAAAGCAAATAAAACTTAATTTTTCTCCAATCATTTCTATTAATTTCTATTTTTTTTAACTTAATAGTTACTTACCCTGTTAATTTGTTACTTTAATAGTTATGGAACTTAGTTACTAACTCAGCTACTATTTGTGAGACAGTAGCTATAACTAGGCCCACACGGAATCTGCGCACGCAGAATTCCGCAGATTTCTGCAGATTTTTAGCCCATCATTTATTCTGTTTATTTACTTGTGTAAATGTGTGTAAATGTATATTTATTTAGTTTTTTAATTAATTTCAGTTATATTATTGACCAATATGAAAATATTTATATTATTTATTTACAATAGAGTTTGGAAAGTAATATTTTTGTCTTTTAGTAGAGATTTTATATGAGAGACTTACTTTTTTTACCAAATAAAGTAGATCTTATTGGATTCGCATTGTCAACATTAAATAAAATTTAAAAATGTATTACTTTTTATTTCATATATTAAGGTTTTAGTTATGATACCCCCAAAATCATTCCGCATAAATCTGCAGATTTTTAACAAAATTCTGCACAGAAATAGCAAAAAATGTCCGCAGATTCCGTCTGGCCCTAGCTATAACTAATTACTCTTTTAAAGGAAAGTTCCCAACACTGGCTTCCAACATGAAAATCATATACCATTCCTGAGTTCATGCATAAATCTGGCTGAATCCTAAGGGGTCACTTACTTATTCCCACAGCTGTGCAGAGAGAATAGAAAGAGAATAATATAAATGACAATGTCAGCGTGGCCGAATATTATCCATTTCAGATTAATCTTTTCTCTTTGCATGTCCTGTCACTGCTTCAGTTGTAAATGTGTGTAGAGGGGCTGTCATGTGAGTTCAGTTTGAGATTAGTTTAAGTCATAACTGGCCTTTCACTGTAATGACTACATGACCCTATCACTCAGTCTGCTTTTGTAAAATTACTTCCAGGAATTTTAGACCCCCTTTGTTAAGCTCATCCTTGTTATTGGAATTAGTCTTTTTTTCTTCTCCTTTCTTTTTTTTTTTACTGGAATATAATACTCTTAATGTTGGATCTCAGTCTTCTCGGAGTCTACCAATCCGCAGGAATTTTTTCATGGATCCAACTGAATATTGAATTGATATTATAATAATAAGTTGAAAGTGGTTCGAAGCTTGGGTAGATTAAATTTGGTGCATTGGATGAAATATAGCAATAGTAGTTTTTATCTGTGTAAAATGAAATATTTCTATTTCTATATCAGATAGCAGACCAGAGCATTGTTTTCATACTTTTCTGTGTGTGGCATAAATGCAGTGCATATCTGCCACTCCAATACAAGTGTGCTAATAAATCAAAAAATATTAATGTCTTTGACACCAACCGTCATATCAACCAGTCTTCAGCATTTTGACATTATTTTATTGTATTTACTGTAAGAAAAATGAATAATCAAGAAAACCTCTATAATCAAGAAAATCTCATTTGATTATGTTCATATTTATGATACAGTAAGTACCTAATCATTGATAGTTTTAATGAATTATCATTACTATTCATTCAATTTAATTAAATTCATGTTTATTTCTATAGTGCTTTTACAACGTAGACAAAACCTAAAAACATAGAAGTTCTAATAAATTGAAACTGCGTCAGTCCAGTTTTCAGAGTTGAAGTTCAGTTTAGTTCAGTTTGGTGTAGTTCAAATTTCACTGCTGAAAGTCCAAACACTGAAGAGCAAATCCATCGATGTGCAGCTCCACAAGTACCAAACCAAGCAAGCCAGTGGCGACAGCGGTGAGGAACAAAACTTTACCAATTAATGGAAATTAAGGAAAAAACCTGAGAGAACCAGGCTCAGTTGGGCACGACTGAATGCACTGTCTTTGACAACTTGCAATGTCATCATCTGGCACTTTCACTGAATAAGTTTACATGGACACTAATACTCTGATTTTAATAGGATTAAGACAATAGTCTGATTAAGAGTCTACAATGTAAACAGTGATTTTTGATTACCTTAAAAGACCACAGACACCCTCATCACGAAATGCGGAGGTTTTATCTTTCCATTCGGTGTGTGGTATCATACATACATAAATCAAAATGATATGATTATGTAGCAAAATCCACCTTTTCCGAATCGGCAGATTATCTCAACGATCCTTGTTAATAAATCAACATATCATAGGCATCCAAAACATCCATTCCATCCATTCATCTATCGACAAATTACCCAGACTAGTTGTTCTATGTGGGGGTTACAGGTATCTTGTGCTAAAATCTCATTGCACACTGGACACAAAGCTTCATGTGGAGCTTGTTTAGCTCTATTAATAATGTAAATATTATTTTCAATGAGGGTACGCACATCGGTGGTGCCATTCACTGTTTAGTTGTGTTGGTTAGCAACAGAACATTTTTTAAAGATGAGGTATGGTGTAGCACAGAACAGCTCATCCAGTGTGTGACCCTTAAGGCAGTGACTTACAGCTCCTTGTTTTTAAAGGTCCCATGAAATAAAAAAAAAGTGTGTGAATGTAAGAGAGTGTATAGGTGTTTTCCAGTGGTGGGTTGCAGCTGGAAGGGCATCCGCTGCATAAAACATGTGCTGGTAAGTTGGCGGGTTATTCCACTGTGTTGACCTCTCATAAATTCGGCGTGCGGTGTCAAAATCCATTAAAACAACACTCTTCCACCAGTCCTTACTTTATTCATTCATTCATTTTCTTGTCGGCTTAGTCCCTTTATTAATCTGGGGTCGCCACAGCGGAATGAACCGTCAACTTATCCAGCATTTGTTTTATGCAGTGGATGCCCTTCCAGCTGCAACCCATCTATGGGAAACATCCATACAGACTCATTCACTACGGACAATTTAGCCTACCCAATTCACCTATACCACATGTCTTTGGACTTTTGGGGGAAACCGGAGCACCCGGAGGAAACCCACGCAACCACAGGGGAGAACATGCAAACTCCACACAGAAATGCCAACTAACCCAGCCAGGGCTCGAACCAGCGACCTTCTTGCTGTGTGGCGAACATGCTACTCACTATGACACCGTGGCGCCTCCTTACTTTATATTCTCATCCAATACTTGTTTGTCACAGGGCATGAACAATATGTTGCTGAGTGAAAGTATAACTGACAAACTTTAGTTAAGTCCGAAAAATAAAAAACGAAAAACCCAAAACTACATGCAACACCAGAGTAAACATGGATAGCATGATGATGCAATGATCAATCTGTAACGATTGCGTGACACTGACAACGGTGTTGAGAATCCAAGTACAAATTTAATATAAAAAAACAGTATAGCAGGGATAAATGGGGCAAAATCAAAACTCGTAGACGAAGAACAGGTATAAGATCAAAAGGATGGCGGCAGCCAAGGATCAACAGATAGCAAGACAAGGGTCGAAACCCGGATAAACAGGAACAAAGGAAACGGGTCGTAAGGTCACAAACAGATAACAATACTCAGCAATGATTGTGTGTGTATGTGCTGCTTATGTAGTGTGTGTAATTAGTCTTTGACGGTCTTCCGGTGGTGTGTGTGCAAGCAATCGTGATATTGAGCAGGAGTGTGTGTGTATGCTGCATGACTGGAATTGTAGTCCTTTAACTAGCAATTCTGTAGTTCACGGAAGTCTGTGTGTCAACCAGCGATCTCTGGCTGTAGAGATTGCTGGTGATCATGACACAATCAATCTAAGTACTATAAAATTTAAAACTGGATTATAAAAGAAATTAAAAAAAAAACACACACATGTAAACGCCTTAATCTTATTATTGTCTTAGTCAGATTAAGTCAAACCATTAGATTACTGATGCCCATGTAAATGTAGTCCCAACCCCCAACCCTAGAAAAAAGGAGTTTCTCAATTTTGATGACACAGGTTTAGTAGTAAGCTAATGTAATTTTAATTGCATAATGCAAATTCATGCTAACAAACAAACGATCAAAAGAAATATGTTAATGCAATTCAATTCCAATATATAAAATATGAATTGATGTAAACTTTAAACTTTAATTATATTGTTCAATTCAATTTAATTCATTTTTTTTGTCAAATAAAAGATTTTTCTAGAGTCATTCACCACAATTTTGTGACTTAAAAGTATTGGTTTTAGCACCGATACTGTCTACCATACCCAACCGTTAGTTGGTACCCTCAAATTTAACATGATAACATGTAAAATAATTTATTAAGTGTATTATGTAAAACGTATGCGTGATTCTTTGCCATATGACAAAATATAGCATGAAGTATTTGTTTATTTTAATATTTATCCTTTCAAACATTTCAAAACATTATTGGATGATATCTTTTAAATATCTTGAGAACTGTGAAAATGTATTTACAATCAAATCTCTGCTCAGAGGACTGCTAAATTTGATCCAAAATTAGTCAACGGCGTAGGCAGCATGTTAATGTTTGGTGACTTTATCATGCTGGGAGATATAAATCGGGATAATCACATTTTTTTTCATGCCAAATGACACACACATGTATTGCTTAGTGTAATTTAGATCTCATAAAGTGGGGACCATTTATATCACATCATGTATATCATATCATGTATTTCACTGGAATATGTGATCCCACAGTATGTATAACAGTTAACTCGCATGCTTCAGTTTATATCAGTTTAAAGATTCGAGACGCAACAGGAACTCTATACAGTATTCACGTATTTCTCTCTCAGCTCACAAATGCTTTTTTTTTATTCAACATGTTCTTGTGCTACATCATATAATGTAGGTGGAATGTAAGTAACAACCTCAGTACCCATATTTAACAGTCTTAAGCTACGGTCACACTGCACGTTTCTCCCCATAGACTTCCATTCATACGCACGCAAAACACAAGCTCATGTGAAAAGTTTCGCAGTTCACTGCGTTGGAAAATTCAAGCTTGGTGGCTCTGATCTGCGAAATCGCATCATATGATTGCATGAGACCAATCGAAGATCAAAACATGACCTCTCTGGACAGAAATTTAAAACATGAACCCGTCGCTCCCTTTTTAAATGTCTAATCATCTTGTTTAATCACACCTCTTTTCGCAGCGCCTTACGACAGAATTTTTACAAGCTCAAACTCTAGGGTGACTGCAGCTTTAGTCTAAAGCAGAGGTGCCTAAACTCTGTCCTGGAGGGCTGGTGTCCTGCAAAGTTTAGTTCCAACCCCAATAAGACACACCTGGGAAAGCTAATCAAGATCCTACCGGGGCAGGCTTTCTAGAAACATCCTTGAAGGTGTGCTGAGGCAAGTTGAAGCTAAAATTTGCACGACACCTGCCCTCCAGGACCGAGTTTGACACCCCTGGTCTAAAGTGAAAGTACACATTTGTGGAAGAATATTTTAAATGCCAGCTGCCAAAATTAACACGCTTTACTAACTAAACTAAACTAAAACTAACACCATTAATCAACAATAGAAGACTAAATTAAAACTCTAAGACTGAAATTAGATCACATGACCATGACAAAAAAAATTTAGGCTATGTATTTTATGCTGATGTGTGTTATTTCTAAATGGTATTTAAGTGTTACAGTAGGGGAATATTAATATGAATAAAACCAAAATCTGTGACCAAATAAAGTGATACAAACTGAGCCGACAATATTGTGAACGGCCCCACCCCTAACATATATACATACATAAATCAAAATGATATATGACACAAAGCTCCATGCAGCACTTTACCACGTATTTTGGAAACGTAAAGATTGTTTTCTATGAGGGTACGCACACCGCTGGCACCATTTACTATCTTATTGTTCTGGTTAGCAACATAGAAAACAATATAAAGACGAGGTATGGTGTAGCACAGAACAACAAACCAGTCTGTGACCCTTAAGGCTGTGACTTACAGCTCCTTGTTTTTAAAGATCCCATGAACATTAGTATCAGTCTGTTAGTTTTAAGCATATCTATAAGCTAATGAGCTACAAAATAGTGACAAAATTTGCGTATAGAAAATATATAATATAAATATATGAAAGAAATTATATGATATAAACATCCAAAGCTTACAGTTTGCAGTTAAGCTTCCGCCTAAATATATCAATAGTGTTTTCGCATCAACTCATACTTCAGTTTCTCATCAAATCTTAACCAATCAAATGCTCTCTAGTATCTGACATGCCCCGCCCCCTTCAAGACTCTTCTCATTTGTTTTTTTATTTGATGTGCTTGAGCGCAACCAGTCAAGACCAACCAATCAGAGCTGTGATAAAACAAATGCTATTGGCTGTTTTTTTAAAGGCAGGAGCTACTCTATGTCCTGCCCTCTCTTCATTTTTCAGTTGAGATTATGTCAAACATTGAATAAAAAATGCACATTTCAAAGCACTTCATGGGACCCTTAAGGTGATCCTCCACTCACTGAACCAAACCTCACTTCCAAGACTGGAGGTACACATTGTTGTATGTTCATCATAAGTGATATCTGAAGCAAATAAACTGAGATTGGCTACTGGTCCACATTGCCGTGGAGACCCCTTATAGCATGAAGACAACTCATTTTTCTCTTTTCGTCTTTGTTGTCTTACAGAAATGGACAGTCAGGAGATCTCAGATGCCACCAAATCCTCCACCCCATATCCATTGTTTCTTCCTGTAACTTATCAGGTTTGGGATGCTGACTACTTCTTGTTAAAAGAGGCCGGCCAGGACATCATGCGCAACTCCAGCATGCAGAGCCACACACAGCCATTTGTTGTGCTCAAAGCGCGGCGTCTCCCAGTTATCAATGCCAGCTACGGCCAACTCTCTACCAAACGGGAGATCCCCCTGGACCTAGTGCAGTCAGTTCAGTTATTCCAACCTTCACCACCAGTTTTCTCTCTTAACTGGAGAGTCCAATCCTTTGTCCTGACTCGGTGGGTCTATTCGTCGTCTCCCAAAGTGCGAGTCCTGTTTTATGTGGCTGGGAGAGACTGGGACAGAGGAGAAAAGGAGAAAGGAACGAAAGATGAGCTGCCGTGTGTGACTGTATATGCTTTCTGGCAGACCCAAGAGGTCCGTGGCTCCTGTGTAATTGGAAATGATCATGGGACCTGCATGGCAGAGGTTGACGCTCCTGCTGGTTGGTTTAACCAAGTTGAGGGCAGTTCCAGTCGGGAAAGACTTGGACCAACTCAGGGGAATCCTGTGGAGCTGTATTACCAAGCCCGACCCAGTGCTTACGGACCATGCACGGCCAGTGGGGAAGAGAGCAAGCGATGGGATTTGGGTGGGGGGAATGCTGGCCAGCCCCAAGCTGAATACATGCCAGTGACCCCCATGCAGAGGATCGGGAGTGTTCGGCTTCTGCAAGTCAAACAGGGGGCCATGCCAGTTTCTGTGCTCAGACTGAGGGAAGCAGTGGTCATCCAGACCTCCTCTAAACCTCTTAAAAAGACAGATATAGCCTCATTTTATGTTTATGTCAAGAACTCTGCAAACCTTGACACCTTCTCCCTCAGGTAAGTCTCACCTGTAAGACCATGCTGAGGTCTATGAGTAATGCATGACAATAATTCCTTCTCTTTGAGTTTACTAGTTTGAGTTCTCTATTTTGACAGTGGCCAGAAAACCACTTTATGTATTAATGGAACAGTTCACCCAAAAATAATTCTGTCACCATTACTAACATTCCATTTATTTCTCTGTCATAGTAGCTTTTTATGCAAAAAAGAATATTTTGAAGAATTTTTCAAAATATATTCTTAAAAAAAAACTTTTTGAGTGTGAGAATATGGTGAGTAAATTTTCCTTTTGGCGAAGTCTAATATTTCTTTAAAACATGGCATGATATTTCCTCATTGTGTTTTGTTTGTTTGTTTGTTTTACTTTTTTTTTTTTCAATATTCAGTATTTAAGTAATTTTAAATATAATTAGTATTTTTTCCCAGAGATGGGTTGTGGCTGGAAGGGCATCCGCTGCGTAAAAATATGCTGGATAAGTTGGCGGTTGATTCCGCTGTGGCGACCCCGGATTAATAAAGGGACTAAGCCGACAAGAAAATGAATGAATGAATGAATTAGTATTTTCAATAGTTTGCTTTTCCCAGCATGCATTTTTTTGTGTGTTTATTAGAGGTCTAATGGACATCTAATAGATGTATAAACTTAGACGTCTTGGCTAAAACAAGGCTAAATTTGGGCTGTTAGTAAATCTAATTGACGTTTAACAATAGTCCAAAACAAAATTCTAGTGCATTTGCAGCAATGCTAATTAATGGGCACTGTCCCTGCCGAATAAACTTACAAATAAATATATAAACAAACAAATACATACATACATACATACATACATACTGTATATACATACATACATACATACATACATACATGCATACATATTAGGCATGGGACGATAACCGTTTTCAAGGTATACCACGGTATGGAATAGTCATGTTTTTCATGCCGCCAAAACTTTTTATTTATTTATTTTTTCATTTTTTAGGTGTAAATTGTAAAGAAATCTGTGTTTTTGAAACAAATGAAGACCACAGAAGTCAATGATTCACTTGAATTATCTAGCCTGACTTTACTGCCCCAAAATATTTTAAATGTTTCTCAAAATAAAATATATTGTGTTCAAAGAGGAAAGAGGTTTTGTTTTTTAGCCAGACATTTAAAAAGAATATATTTTAGAGCAGTAAACACAATGTGGGGTTTATTTATAAACTAATTTCGAGAGGATCACGTGCTTATGATTGAACACAGCTGGTACCACATCAGCTCTGCATATCGCACCAATCAGACGAATCCTGACACACTATAAAATACCAGAGCTTTCTACTCCAGTCATCTTCGTCTTGAAGAATCCCTCCTTCCACCCTAACTCCTCCCCTTCTCCTATAGGGCGGCACGGTGGTCCAGTGGTTAGCACTGTTGCCTCACAGCAAGAACACCGCTGGTTCGGCCTCTCCCCGAGCCAGTCGGCATTTCTGTGTGGAGTTTGCTTGTTCTCCCTGTGTTCGCGTGGGTTTTCCCCGGGTTCTCCGGTTTCCTCCCACCGTCCAAAAAACATACTACATATGTAAATTGACTACTTTAAATAGCATCCTTAAGCAACTCTAGTAAGATATATCTCAGCACGTTCACAAGCGCGGACAGTTCTCGAGACTTACCTGAGCTCAAACTCTCTTCTCGCCCTTTAAACGGGAGGGAGCCCCGGGCTCAAGGATATTCTGAGCTCAGGGCTCTCTCTCGGGACAGCATGCCAAATGCGCTTTATAATCAATCATCAGCTAAGTGTGAACTTTTGAAACCGGCATACCGTGAAATCCGTGATATTTTTATCCAAGGTTATCATACTGTCACAATCTTATACCGGTCCATGCCTAATACATACATCCATATTAGTGATGCGCGGATGGCGGTTATATCCGCAGGCGCTGTGGAAAATCTGCGGGTCGGATGGGTCAGGTAATAAAAAAATACATTATGATTAATTGTGGGTGGGTTTGCAGGTGGATGTAACGGGACATGGTAGTGGACCAGCAAAAAAGCAGAGAGTGGACTTCACAGAATGTGAAGATGAGACGCCCAAAATAATGGATGAAGTGCAAGAGGAGTCATCAGAGGAAAATCTGCTATCCTTCTGGGAGAAACAAGATCACTTATTTACACGACTGCAGCGCCTTGCAAGGAGAATCTTATGCATTCTTGCAACAAGCGCAGCTGGCTGTGTTTTGGAGGCGAGGTGGAATTGCCCAAATCCAGGCACAATAGATGCTATTCTGTTTTTGCACCGTGCAAAGGAAAAGGCTAAGTAAACATAACATAGCTGCCGTTAAGGCTGAGGTGGCATCGTTCTTGTTATCTTTTTCCTGTATCTGTAAAAGCTAAAACTTATTTTTTCTTTGTGTATCTATTTGAAAATGAAGAAAATGTTGTCTAAAGACAAACTTTTGTTTTTTTTATAAATAAATGTTCATTTTAAAATGATTAGCTCACTGAATCTGCTGTTAATAAGGAACGATCCACAGTGACCTTTCATCATACTTAAAACAAAGAATTAGTGACGATCGGGTGCGGGTCGGTGAGGATATACACATTCATTAATTGATTTTCTTTTCGGCTTAGTCCCTTTATTAATCCGGGGTCACCACAGCGGAATGAACCGCCAACTTATCCAGCATTTGTTTTATGCAGCGGATGCCCTTCCAGCCGCAACCCATCTCTGGGAAACATCCATGCATTCTCGTACACACACATACACTATGGACAATTTAGCTTACCCAATTTAGCTTACCCAATTCACCTGTACCGCATATCTTTGGACTGTGGGGGAAACCAGAGCACCCGGAGGAAACCTACGTGAACACGGGGAGAACATGCAAACCACACAGAAATGCCAACTGACCCAGCTGAGGCTCGAACCAGCGACCTTCTTGCTGTGAGGCAACAGCACTACCTACTGCACCACCGTGTCGCCCTGAGGATATACATATCAGATCAAATTGTATGAGTGGGCGGATGGCTGATTAGTACGAAGCCGCGGATTCAGGTGACATTTCAGCTGATCCGTGCATCTCACATACAAACATACATACAGTACACACACTTACACATACATACATACATACATAAATACATATATACACAGACCACATATGAAATATTTTAAATCTGTCTATTTGATGACGTGTAGTTGAGGGCTATTTTTCAGATGTCTATTACATTTTCAGTCCAAAATCTAGCCTTGATTTAGTCTAGACATCTATGTTTAGACTTTTGTTAGACACCTTTTAAACACAAAATTACTTGGTAGTTTTCTGGGAATCAACCCTTGAACAAGCTCTATTCTATATACATGCCCAACCACAGTTGTAATGCCTTATGAGAAACATAGCAATACACTGAAAATTGCTGTTAACAGATTATGACCTTTTACTGCAAATACTAGTAATATTTGCATTCTTCCTGGAATCAGTGCAGATTATTGGTGTGGATTGGAGAAATGCATGTGATGAAAATAACGCTCAGTGGTATTCTGAGCATTGGTCTGGGGTCATCTAGTCTGGCAATAATGTCTGCAAAGCTCGTTGTGCAGATTTGAGAGTCTAGCTATATATGACTGAAAAAAGACAGGCCTGTTTAATCCCTCAGATTATATACAAAGGCATGCTGTGAACAAACACGTTCTCTTTGCTTCTCTCGCTCTGAATGCTTTGGTTGCTCGTTTCATTGTAATGCTGTACTTTAAAAAGCATGTCTAAATAGGGAGCCGCTGCTTGCCTTGGATAGAGAAGGTGAGCATCGTTTAAGAGCCAAAAAGGGTTTAGACAGAATTAGCCTCTGCTGAAGTGTCAATGGCAAATAAGGATGTTCAAATTGATGTTAAAAAGCAATAAATACATCTTAGAAAATAAAATGTAATATAAAATGCACATGCAAATCATGTTTTTATAATATTTTCATCAAGGTTTTAATTCACTCACACTTCGCTTAAATGTTAAAATGTGAAGTGATATATGTTACCAGCATACGTGTGAAATCCCAATATTGTTTAGAATTCCTAGGAAATGTATAGAATGCCTGATACCCCCATAGCAAAATTTCTCTGGCCCAGACAATCTGGTTTTGCTTGGCCCACATGCTGCAGTGAATTACGGTACATGACTGGACCAAATCTGGCTTCCAGACAAGGGCCAATCATGGATCATACCTGGATCAAGTCTCAGCCAAGTTAATAACTCATAACTGGGCCAGAACTGAGCCAGATAGGTGTCATGATTGCAATGACTTTGATAAACCCAAGAAGCCATGTGCTTCATGCACACTATGGGCATGCTTTTTCTCAAAGTGACCTGATAGGTAGAATTATTTTCTCTACTCATGTAACGGTTGGAGTGACAATGACAACGGTGTTGAGGATCCAAGTGCAGTTTAATAATAAAGTCAGTATAGCAGCAGTCATCGGGGGGCAAACAGATTCATACAGGTCATCAAAATCGTAGTCGTAAACAGGCGGAAGGCTGGCCACAGGCAAGGATAACAGATAGCAAGGCTAGGGTCGAAAACACGGAAAACAGGAACGAAGAAAATGCGTTGTAAGTCACTTTACAGATGAAAAATACTCAGGCTAGATTGTGTGTGTATGTGCTGCTTATGTAGTGAGTGTAATCAGTCTTTGACGGTCCTCCGGTGGTGTGTATGCAATCAGTCGTGATATGGAGCAGGAGTGTGTGTGTACCCGCTGCACTGACTGGAGTTGTTGTCCTTTAGCAAAAAAGTAGTTCACGGAAGTGTGTGTGTGAACCAGCGATCTCTGACTGTGGAGATCGCTGGTGATCGTGACAACTCAAAAATAATTTTAATGTATTCGAAATGTGAGTCAAGACTGGCCAAACTTACATGGCCCACATATCAATTTTTTAAATTTGGGCCAAATACTACATTTTACATCTGGCCCAAATCTTGTGTGCCACCTTAAAAACGGTGCCTCCTCTGCCAAATCCCGGCCATATTTGGCCCACATGTTGTTTGCCAGTTGCGGTTGAACACCTGCTGTGCCAGCTTTATGCCAAATCGGGGCCAGCATTCATTGCCACTAGGGACAGTTTTAGGCAAAGTATGAAATATGCGTTTTTGTAAAGATTTTGCATACTTTTTACAGGCATTCTATACAATTCCTAGGCTTTATATAGAATGACAAGTGTCATTTAGGCAGTGTCAGAAAAGCACAACAAAAGCCTTTATTGATCATTACGTATTTTAAAGTGAAAGGAATACAAAATAAAGCATATGATGTTTTTACAGGAAAAACAGTCGATAAGACTGGAATGGCACTTAGAATTGTACTTTATTTTCTATTTTCACTTTATATTTTGGCACTTTTGTCTTGCACATTCATATTTCACAAATTAGTGAAGAATTGCTAAATAAAAAGGACAGGATGTTGTTCTGATGTCGTGGGAAGAATTATTTAGTTAGTTAGTTAGCTTTATTTGTCCTCGTGGGGAAGTTTCATTTGCAGCATACACTCACAGAGACAACTGACGTTTCACGTTTGACATCAGTGGCAGTAAAATGGCAGGGGTTGGCCAGTTTAATACTTTCCTGCACGGCAACTCAGCATTTTATAGAATGCCTAGGCCATGTATAAAGTAGCTATCATTTCACACTTTGATGTTTGATTTTAGGCACTCTATTGTTGTGAATTTGAAGAAGAGAAAAGAAAAAAAACAGGGAGATTTTGTGGTATTTTCAAAGCAGAATCCTTTAATGGGAACTCGCTGTCGCTGTGGCATTCATTGAAAAATCTCTGAACTGGTGTAGCCACTCAGTCTAAATACAATTTTACAGGCAGTGATACAAACAAGTAGGACAAACCTAAACAAAGCATGCAAATTAAGTGCTGGGGTCAGCAAGGTAAACAGCATTTGCCCCACGGCATATCTCATCAGCATAATAGTACCATTCACATGTATAGGTGTTACTTTACTTCTCTTGAGATTTCGCCCCATAGCTCAGCCACTGGCCACTCAGCCAAAACGCTCCGTTTTCGCGGCTCGAAAACTCCGGCGTAGTGTTGACGGATGGCATAATCGTAGCAAAACTTATGCGTTTTAAAACGAAAACACACTAGTGTAAACAGGGCCAAAGACAAAGGCACAGGTGTTGAGACCCTACCTTTAAATCACTTTGGCTCAGCCTGTGCTCAGGAAGGCAGTAGGTTTTAATGCTTCTCACACATTGGCTGCTATAGTTCTGAAAAGCCAAATATAACTTTTCAGTTAAATAAATATCACTGGCAATATGAAACGTGATTATATACATTTTTATTTCCACATACATTTTCTAGGCATTCTATAGAATGCTTGATTTCACACTTTTCTGGTAACATGCACATCACTTAAAAAGCAACATTATTTTTATTCTCAGAGCTTCTTTTTTTCTTTGCATCAAGGGTGCACATAATTGTTTGAAAATTAATTTGTGGCACCTAAAATTTATAAAGCGCAGTGGGTAGCACAATTTCTTCACAGCAAAAAAGTCGCTGGTTTGAGCCCCGGCTGGGTCAGTTGCCATTTCTGTGTGGAGTTTGCATGTTCTCCTCGTGTTGGCTTAGGTTTCCTCCGGGTGCTCCGGTTTCCCCCACAAGTCCAAAGGCATGCGCTGTAGGTGAATTGGGTAATAGGGCATCCGCTGCGTTAATCATGGCTAAGTTGGAGGTTCATTCCGCTGTGGCGACCCCAGATTAATAAAGGGACTAAGCCGAAAAGAAAACAAATTAATAAAATTAATAAAAACATGGTCCATTATTAAATTTTATTTAATATGTTTTAACATTTACTTTTTTATATCATTAATATAATTTGTAAATATATTTTGATTAGGATGAAATAGGTATTTAAAAATGTTTTACTCAAACACATACTTTTCAGATATAAGTCCAGAGAAAGAGAATTTTCAAATGCTTTTAATTTCTCACATAGTTAGAAATGTGATCATCAAAGAAATATACACAAAAATATTTTTTTCTTTCATTTTTTTACTGATGCCTGAACATTTTTTCCCTTTATTTTAAAATATATCAGATATAAAAGAACTTGTGTTGTAGTGGATTTAATGTAAATCTGAGAAAATCAAGCTTAAGGAGACTCAATAGTTTTAAAGTACTTTAAAGTAGTGTGTCTGTCATGAAGAAGCATATTTTTGAAAGCATTTTTAAAAACATGGTCGACCTCCAAAGATGCCCTACTTTTGTGATTTATGATTATACATATGCACTTTTGTCATTTTACATGCACCTTTGGAGTTGTGTCTATTATTACAGTCTTAAGAGGACAGCTGGACTTGTTGTCCTTGTCTACTCCTCCCCCTAATCTCCTTCATTCTTAACATCCATCTCTGTTGTCTCAGGCTTCCCCAGTGAAGTCTGTTCCTCTCTGAAGCACATTTCTTCATCTAACCCTGTGTGTGTGAGCTTTTTTTGCTGATATTCTCTTTCTCTAAGCCCTGTTGCTCTTGCCACTTTATCACTGTCGCATTAAATCTCAGTGTTTCCACACAGCCATGCTTCCTTCTGTGCATCTTACATCAGTCACTGCAGACACACTGAAGACAACCAGACCATGAGAGACTTCTCTTCTCTTCTCTTCTCTTCTCTTCTCTTCTCTTCTCTTCTCTTCTCTTCTCTTCTCTTCTCTTCTCTTCTCTTCTCTTCTCTTCTCTTCTCTTCTCTTCTCTTCTCTTCTCT
>CAIGQQ010037819.1:2515545-2554548 GCA_903798035.1 Danio albolineatus | reverse complement strand
CTTCTCTTCTCTTCTCTTCTCTTCTCTTCTCTTCTCTTCTCTTCTCTCTGTAATCTCAAAACATAGAACATGCATATAAACAACTGCGTGGACTGCAAAAAATGCTTACTAGGAGTTTTTTTTGTCTTGCTTCTGGTCTAAATAGCTTAAAATTCTTCAAGAGCCCCTATTTTGGGTTTTTGAAAATGACCATCCATGCAGTGTGTAACACAGCACTAAGTAAATGAAAACATCCAGCTGAGGTTTAAGTCTGAAAATGCACTGTGTTTAAAACTATTGATTCTTTAATGAAACAGTCGACTTAGAGTCGAATAAATGAGTCGTGTTGGGTTTGGCTCTTTTGCCTGAACGCATTGATGTCAATTGATGTGGTACATTACCAAAAATGAAGTGCTGGATCCGGTAAAACGTGAACGTGCCTTTCCCTTTAGAGACTAGTGGAGCACTGGGGATCAAGGGATTGATCATTACATCAAAATGATGACCACTGACGGATGGAGATTTGGCTGTGGGGAATAAAGGGTTAAAGTTCATTTTCACAACAATACCACAGTATAGCCAACCTAGTGCTGTATTTGTTCCTGTTATTTTTCTGATTTTTGATGCAATAACCTACGCTGCAACACAGGATTTGTCATCCGTTGGCCATTAAAGGAAGGAGCGGTCGAAACTACCCACTAATCTCTCTGTCCCAGCTCTGGCCCACACAATCAGCTTTTGCTTGGCCTAAATGTTACAGTGAATTACGGTACATGACTGGACCAAGTCTGGCTTCCAGGCAAGGGCCAAACATGTGCCATGTCTAGACCAAGTCTTGGCCAAGTCAATAACCAACAACTGGGCCTGAACTGGGCCAGATATACACCATGTTTGGTCCCCACATAGCAAATGTTTTCTGGCCAAGCTTTAGGCCACACAATAACTTTTGCCTTGGCCCAAGTACTGCATAGAATGATGGTCCTGAGGAGGCCCATAACTGGATTAAAGACAAGGGCCACATATGGGCCATAACCGGCCTGAATCTCAGTATATTCATCACCCTTTAACTGGCCCTGAACTGGGCCAAAACAGTTTTATTATTGGTATACCAATTCTCAGCTATAAGTTTATACTTTAACCAGAAACCCAAAAAACTGAGCCATAACCTAGCCTAATGTTGCCTAAACAATGTGAACAATTCCCATCCACAACTGGCCCAAAAGTAGTTTGCCGTCATGCATGCAGTGCCATCATTGCCATGCATGGCCCTCATTCGGCTGACATTATGCAAGCCAGTGGCAGCAACACACCTACAGTGCCATAATGAGGCCACATTTGGGCCAAGTCTGTTTGCTATGTGTGTATTATGTATGGGACTTTGTCAGACTTTGACAGAGACTTTGTCAGTAACTTTTACAGTTCATATGGACCAGTTTCTTCTTCCTCCAGATCATAACATGGAAGTGTAATTAAACTTGTTGCCTTGTTTTCTGTAGTTTGCAAAATTGGTGTTTAATTGTGTTGTAACTTGTAATCGATCTTCGTGGCTTGCAATCACTTATTTATTACAGATCAGTGCTTGTACTGTATCTCTCAGGTTAAAGCTGTATGGGGCTATTCACATATTCCGTCCAAAACCGCTTTGAAAATGCGAAGCGTGCTTCTTTCTTTACCGTTGTAATTGGCTATTGCCACCATCAGCTGTTCCTACACACGCATGACACATTCAATTTTTAAAATAGTTCAACTTTTGCCACTGTGTGGATTAATACTGAATGTGTGTCGTTATTATTGCTTGGTGTTAGCGTTAAGAGTAGAGTAATGTGCTGGTGGTTAACTTCATTGCTTTATTGCAGGGGTGCTCAACCCTGTTCCTGGAGAGCCAACCTCCTGCAGATTTCAGTTGCAACCCTGATCAAACACACCTGAACCAATTAATAAGGACCTGAACAGCACTTGATGATTACAGGCAGGTGTGTTTGATATGGGTTGCAACTGAAATCTGCAGGAGAGTGGCTCTCCAGGAACAAGGTTGAGCACCCCTGCGTTATTGCATTCCTGCATTAGGCTCTCACATACAGTAGGTGCTACTTTAATATTGCCATTACCGCTGTGGCTTGTACGACCGCCGCATAAGAACGTGTTTTTAGGTATGACAGCAGTTTGCGACTATGCCGCCAGGGGGCACATAGTGACGGGATGCGAACGGACAGAAATATACATTAGGCCTAGCTGTAAATACCCTGCTACTTGTAAATAAAGATTAAATAATAAGACAAAACACTATAATTGCTTAATTATTTATTACAAACTTGTTAACAGCTTTATTATTATTGTAAATGTGTTAAGTAAAATGAAGATTCATTTTGGAAAAAGTAAGATTAAAGAAATAAAACACCACTAAATTAAACGAAAGGTACAAACATGCATACAAATAGACCTAAATAAATAAATATATAGAGCAGTGTTTTAGCCTAAAAATCGAGGTATGTACAGTGTTTGTTATTTTAAAGTGATAGGACTAAGGCCCCATTTACACTAGTGCGTTTTGGTTTTAAAACAGCGTTTTAGCATGAAAACGATCTGCGTCCACACTAGCGTTTCACCCAGCGTCTCTCAACAGATCTCCCTCCACACTACTCCACCAGAAACGTATATCACATGACCATTCACGCACTCTGGGCATGCGTGTTCAAGTATAAACAGGAAGCACGTGTCTCGCTCGGCATTTAGTTATTGTTAGTCAACAAACGCTGGTTGAACGATGAACTCGATGGTAAAGAAAGCAAGAGAGGTCTTTTTGTGGACAGACGACGAGGTCGAGTTGTTACTTAAAGTAACAAATGAATATAAAACATCCATGGCTATCGAAAATACAGTGTTTACCGTGAAGGCTGGTCTGCTGTTTGCCCGTGGCGTTATAGCCATGTGCGCTTGACGAATAAGGGAAGGTTACGCAATGACCCAAAGCCCCAATCACGAATCTCAGCAGCCACGCCTCCGTTTTCAAATGTCTCCGTTTTCCCACATCCACACTCAGACGGAGCAGCAGCGTTTTAGAATAAAAACGGTCTCTCCAGCGTTTCCAAAACGCTCGTTTTCGTGGCTCGAAAACTCCGGCGTAGTGTGGATGGATGGTGTAACCGTAGCAAAACTTATGCGTTTTAAAACGAAAATGTACTAGTGTAAACGGGGCCTAAGACAGTTACTAAATAACCTTTTTTTCTCTGGCTGCTACTTCATAACCGTGGTGGCCATTTCTCTCTGTCTCGTGCTGAACCCAATCGACCAATCACAAAAGACTAAGTCATCAGAACAATCAGCGCAGATTAGCACCATGCTAAGGAGGGGTTTGGGAACAAATGAAACGCTAAACAAATCATATGGGAGTCGTTGGGATAATTAAGTAAAAATAAACGCATAATATTAGACAATGAAAGTGTTTTTTGACCTTGTATGCATATCAGCCTTTTGTTGAAGACTTCCAAAATATGGAAGTCAAAAGGTGTGTCCCAAATCGCATACTTATGCACTATTCTACGCCATTTTGAAGTATAAATAGTGTAAGTAGTGCGTTCACACTGAAAACTCTACAAATAAGAAGTGCACTTTAATTACCCGGATGATGCACTCATTCCACCGGTAAAATGAAGTGTGTAATGATGGACACTTCACACACTCAACGACCGCAGCTTTGCTCATGTAACAGAAGGGGCAGAGCTATCGGGCGCACATGTTGGATAACTTTATTTATATTGGACTGTGAAAGCAAAATTCTCCTACAAGAGTGACTATTGCACCTCCCGACGGTGAATGCGGTCATTCCCATGCTAGGTATTATTTTGTATTTTGGTAATTTACTTCACTAATTTGGCAACCGTCAAACGTCATCAGGGAAACGGTTTGAACTTCCGCTTAGTATAAACACCACTAGTGTTCCATTTGGGACAGCACTACATACATAAACTATGCTGTTGAGTGTGTAAGTGCATAAGTACATAGTGCAAAAGTGCAAAGTGTATAGTGTGTCATTTGGGACGCAGCTAAAATATGACCTTTTATAATGCAAAATAGAGGATAATAAGAACTATTTGCTGACAAGTAAATAAACGAGTAAATTTTTAGCAAGTTTTTCTGTAATCTGCTAAATAATCTCCCTGTGGGTAAATAAAATAAATTTGTTTTTAGATTAGATTTTGTTAACCCCACTGGCAGATTATTTTGCCTGTTCTAAGGAGAAACCCACTTAATTTTTTCTTTTTTTTTTTCCTTCTTGATTGAAGACTTTTTAGATAATTAGACTAGAACAAGACAAAAACTTAGTAAGAAAGCCATTTTTTGCAGTGTATTTATTATTCACTCTAAACATGATTCCAGATGGCCGAGAGATACTTTTCATTAACCGATGCTGTTATCAAATGATGAACAATTGCTCAGTTGCGCTTGAAGCATTGAACTTTTTAACAGATGTGAGCTTTTGTGTGGGTTGATGTCATGCTGTGATATTACACTGCTGGCTTTAAAGGTTGGTGCTGAAATGGAAAATCAAGCATTGGGTCTAATGGATTTGTTTTAATTCTTTTGTAATATGCTCCATCCTGTTAAACCAGTTGACAGATTGAGACATTTTTGAAATTATGTTACATGATTGGTTGCCTGTATCTATAAGCATTTGCACTTAATATGAATTTACATGTTTATTTACAGGATACTTGCCTAAGAAAGTACAGATACAATAATATAAATTCATGGCTTATTTTTAGATTTAGGGCCAGGTTCAGGATTATCACTTACCCTGTTACTCTAATTTTACAATAAGTATATTTTATGTACTATACTGGGTGCCATGGTGGCTCAGTGGTTAGCACTGTTGTCTTACAAAAAGAAGGTCACTGGTTCAAGTCCTGGTTGGATCAGTAGGCATTTCTTTGTGGAGTTTGCATGTTCTCCCTATGTTCGCGTGGGTTTCCTCCAAGTGCTTGGGTTTTCATCACAGGTTTTCATCACAGTCCAAAGTCTTGATTTTGGACAAAATTGACCGTAATTAATGAATGTGTGTGTAAGTAAGGGGGTGTTTAGGTGTTTCCCAGTACTGTGTTGCATCTGGAAGGGCATTCGCTGTATAAAACGTGTTCTGGAATAGTTCATTCCACTGTGGCAACCCCTGATAAATAAGGGACTAAGCCAAAGGAAAAAGGCTAAATGAATGAAGCTATACTGAAATAAAAATAAAGTCCTACCAAATATTTCTTAGTGAACACATACAATGAACATTATAAATATATAGGCTGCTATATGTATGTATTTATTCTTTGTAAATATAAAGCTAACACATACTAATGAATACTACTAAGATAGTATCATGCACTAAGAAATATGGGAATGCTCCTTTATAATTGTTAATAATGCACTTAATTTTACCCCTTAGTTTAATGTCAGCATGAGGGTTTCTATTTAAAATGATTGCTTTAATAAACTTTTGTAATATTATTTTCATGTGTTGACTAACATGCACATGAAAAGTGTTATTCAATATAGCATTTATAGTTACTGTTAGGGCTGCACAATATATAGTTTTAGCATGAATGTTGCAATGTTATCATTCACAAGATTGGGAATCATTCGCGAGTATACACAATGTTGAGTCTGAATTATAATTTATCATTTTGCAAGTGTTTTTTGGGGCCCCTGACTGTGACTGTGTCACAGAGGGTTTTAAAAGTATTCAGGCATAATAAATTGTACCGTTTGTGAGTTAACAACAAATTATCAACGATTCATTTTATTGAATTGTTTATAAAACGAAGACTATGCAGCATTATTTTACATTTGATTATTTAATTACTCTGTACCAGTGGTCCTCAACCACTGCTTTATTTATTATCTGAGTCTGAATGATCTTTTATTTTGAAAAATGACCATATTCCTCATTAACATCTCGGTCACATGAGCACCCAAATTTAACCCACAAGCAGCAAAATGAGTAATAAACATAGGTCTTTGGAAAGTTTCTTTGCTAGGGGGAAAAAGCCCAGTGAAGGGCCCGTGAACTGCCAAGCAATAGATGCGCAACCCATTTGTCAACAAATCAGGTAAATTCACCATGTTTGTGCAAGATGATGAACTGCTGGAGAATGCAAATGACGACGGAGGGGTCGTTCGCATATCGCGTCTTTTCTAGAGTTTGCGCAAGTTCATTATTTCCAATGGAGGTTCGCTGCTTGCGCCGATCAGCTTCAGCTTGTATGGAATATACACATTTCGGTAAACTAATTATCTTAGACAAACACAGAACACCCAAATACTGCAGTGTCTTTTAATTTTCTCCATAAATAAAACTTGTTTGAGAGTGACAGCAATGTTTTGTCAGCTTGTCATCCTCTGAGAAAACGGTTGATGGTCGCCTAGCAACCTATGAACCAATGCCACCAACAAATTGTCAAGCGTTGACCAGTCCACGGTGATAAAAAAGTTGGGGACCACTTGTGTACTACAGGTTGACTTCTCGTGAAAACAATAAAACCCTGTTCATTAATTTGTATCTTTTTATTTATTTTATTTATCTATGTCTATATAGTCTGTTAGATTTTATAAAGTCCCCTACAAAATCATCCCAATCAATCTAAATAAAAAAAAAAAATTGCAAATAGTTATTCAACTCGTATTCATATCACAATATATATCACAGAATAAAATATCGCAATGTAACATTTTTCCAATATTTTGCTGTCCTAGATACTATAAAGTTCTGTTATGAGCATGTACAGTATGCTGAAAAAACGTTATCCAATGTGCTTTTACAGTAGCTACATAGCACAGGTGATTGGTTAATAAGTAGCTAAATTAGTTGATCTCAGTAGCTAATCAGCATGCTTCTCATTTAAGTAATTCATTGTTGTTTACATTAGCAATCTGCAATGCGTTTTTGGATACCCCCTTCCACCCCAGCTCAACTTGTGTATGGGTCTGCTATGGGGGTTACAAATATGTTTCGTTTGTAGCAGCAGTGTGTTATATTCTTAGATAGCATGTCTGTGAATAAATTGACCATTGCAAGTGTTGGTACACATGATACTAGGTATGCTCATTTCGGTTAATTTTGCCAAACGACAACAGCCGCTCGTTAACCGAATATTAACCGTTAACGGTTAACAGATTAACATTAAAATATGATTAAATTTTTTTTTTAATTATTGACGTGCCTATTTTGTGTGACACATTAAGTATAGCATTTTAAAATACTGATTTATTTTAACATGCGAACAACATACAGAACATAACAGAGCATCTTCAAAAACAGAATAAACTAAACAAAAAGAATCAAATATATCCTGCTCTAGATCTTTTTCACTTAAACGACAAATTTAGATTACAAAACAAAAACACTGACTGAATTCTTTTTAAGAACCAGCTGAACCAGGCTGTTTGTCCAATCATGGCTTTTTCTTCCATCAAATAAAAATATTAGGCTACCTTAAATAGATCGCTCCACGGAAAATATGCATTTAATTAATGCGCCGCTGTAAGTATTATATCACAAAACCTCTGTCAACATTTTTAATAGAAGTCATTATTTCAGCTAATGGTTAATCGGTTATTTTGAGCATCCCTACATGATACACACTAGTACCAAACACATCAACATTTCCATATACATATTCATTACAATGTATCTCTTTTAGAGTTGTTGAGACAGATATATATTTTGAATATTCTAAACTACAACTTTATCATGTTCAGTGTAATACTTTTATTGATGAAATAAAGTTTCAGTAGAAATAATTTGACATAAAGATGTACTTGTATGTCTTTGAAAGGCCTACTTTACGTCAATTGTGACTTTCTAATTAACTGAAGATAATTTAAACTTAAACTCTTCTGCTATCTCATTTAATTATAATTAACAATTAAGTTTCTTTAAATAGCTCATTCACTTCATGCTTAGCTGCAGCATATTCTTGTGAAGTATATATTTTTCATGCTTTGTAACACACATGCACAGCCATTAAATTAATATTATGTTGCTAAAATCAGTAGCCGGATTCACAGCAGGGTATTTTAAATTCCAAATTGCACAGGGATCCATCATTGAGAAGGCTTTACCCAACCATGGATTGTGAAAAATAGCTACTACTTCTCACATATAAATCTGTCAGGAGGCCCGTTGGAAATCACCATGATAAATTTTACCTGTAGTCACACTCATACATTACCACAGAGGAAGGGACACGATTCAGATGCATTATAGCCAGTCATAAATTAGGGGTTTGTGAGGCAGGAAAGACAAACTGCTGCTAAGTGATTGTTTTGACTAAATGAGTGATTCTTTATAATTTAGATGAATCTTTTCAGAATTCAAACACTCTGAGAATACTTAGAAATGAACTGGGTATTTAATGGGTTTCTCTTTAATGGCCCATTTCCACTGAACAGTACTGTTCAGTACAGTGGAGTACATCATGCATTTATTTTCATTTCCAGTGTCAAAAGTAACACTTTTTGGCATCCTTTCCTAAGAGTAGCTAGCACAACAGTACAGTACCAAAATAATGAAGCTAAACTATTCTGAACATGACTATTCAGTCACACTTTATTTTGATGGTCCATTTGAGTATTAGTAGACTGTCTGCTTAATATCTGTTGATAAAGACATTTAACTGACTATAAGAAACTTTGCAAGTACATGTCAACTTACACTAACCCTAACCCGAACCCCAACCCTTGCAATGTAACTTAAACTCAACAAATGGACCATCAAAATAAAGTGTTATCGGCTATTCTGCACTGTAAAAAATGCTGGATTCCATGCAATCGATTTGTGTGCAGACAACATGAAGGAATTAAGTTAACTAATTAGTTTTTACAAGTTTAAGTGGACTGAACATAAAACTGAACTTGACTGAACATCAAGTTGTCCCCCAAAAAATTTCAAGAAATGTGTTGTTTCAGCTCATTTTCAATAAGTAGTTGGCACAAATGGCAAACATATTTTGTTTGAATGTGAGAATCATCAAAAAAAAAGCGTGTGCATTGGGTTAAGGGAAAATCAACAAATAAAAATGCACAGCTGAAACATGACATCGTAATAAAACAATGATGGTGCGTAGCATTAAACTGTTAAAAAGCAAGAACAGGATCAGCTGAATGTTCACCATTGCGGTTTACGAGGCGTATCATATGTAAAGACATGTGTATGGACGCCTCTCCACCTAAAATTTTGACCTGGAATAGTAAACCATTCGGAAATTTTTGGCATACTCTTTTCAACATACTACGATTTGGGACATACTAATTCTATTTTCACATACTATTTAGGACAGAGAGTATGCAAATTGGAATGCAGCAACACACACATACACACAAAGCTGAAGTTAATCATTGAATGACTATATGGACTGTATAAACACCTCAGTTTCACACACTCTTTGCTGAGTCTTGTTTTTGTTTAGAGAAAAGCAGTATCTTGTCTTGCCTTCCCTTGTTTTTTTTTACCTTTGTTTTGTTTTATTGTTGATGCTGTTATGCCACCTGTCCTGACCATTTTTACCCCATCTGTTATTTTGACCATGCTCTTTGGATTACTCTCATGCTCCAGTTTGTACCTGTTTAACCATTGCCTGCCTGACTGCTCTTGATTTTTAAACTGCATGCAGATCCCCAACTCTGTTATCCACCATCCTGGTGTTACAATATGAATGGCCTGTATGGCTTTCTTCTTCAAACAAGAATGATATTGGTCAAAACTTTCTACCAAGTAAGGGTAATATTGACAGTGGAAATGCAGACCTGATAAGGGTGACCCATACCAAATCATCCTCTACTGTACTGAAGTATACCATACAACTGAGGCATAAATGGCATAATATTGGGAAGATTTTAGGAAAATTTTGTGTATGGAAAAATATTAAGGAGCAAAATGGGCCCAAATCTGAATTGTGAGAAATCCACAGCCTCTAAACATGTCCAAAGTAAATTGAGAAGGTTTCCATGCATAAATATTAAACTATTACACTGTCATTTCTATAATGAGTAGTCAGTAGTTAATATTCCAACCCTAAAGCATGTTTCAGAGCTGTCACAGAAAGCCCTTGTCTCAAATATGATGCCAGAAAGATCATGCTACAGTATTAATTAGTTTTTCTATTAATAGGGGGGAGATACGTTAATTATTTTCTTAAAAACGCTAATTAAATTACTAATGGCATTATTTTATCAGAATAATCCCATGTTTATTCCACTCTTCCATAGAATTGGCACTTGATGAGTGTTCATTTTGTTTTCTCCGCTACTTGGTCATTTAATATTCTCAATATGGTTCTCTGGCATTTTCTGTATGTGTTTGAGCATGTGCATGACATTTCAAAGCCTACATTCATTATGTGAAATGTCAGTGATGTTTGACAGATAATTGAAAAAGGCCTTGCAAATGGACTTGTGATGTCAGACGTCGAGCTCGCTGTTGTATCCCCTCTTCAGAAATACTGTGATCTTCTCCATAGTGACAGACAGAAGATGATTTGGGATGGATGTTCATAAAGTCATTTGGTATCCATATAGGTCAAATTCATTTATTTGGTGTTAAATGTCAAGCAGATGTTTCCAGGAATTATCAGTGTCAGAGAAGGATAAGTGTGGACGTAACATACTTTGAAGGGTCATCTCGCATTAATTTCTGAGTAGCAGCCCCTAATATGCATATGTGCCCTAAAATATTTATATAATGATTTGTGTATATCATTATAAAATGAATGGGGATGACATGGTGGCTCAGTGGTTAGCATTGTTGCCTCACAACAAGAAGGTCGCTGGTTCGAGTCCGAGGCTGGACAGTTGGCCTTTCTGTGTGGAGTTTGTATGTTCTTCCTGTGTTTGTGTGGGACTCCCATTCCTCCGGGTGCTCCGGTTTCCCCCACAGTCCAAAGTACTGGGTTGCAGCTGGAAGAGTTGGTGGTTCATTTCACTGTGATGACTTCTGATATATCTGAGACTAAGCCAAATTAAATGAATCATAAAACGAATTAGACCTGGCCACCTGTTAAGCTGTTTATTAATGCAAATGGATAATCACATGACAGCAATTCATCAGATTTATGGATGTAAACATAGTTCAACCCCTTGTCATACTCCCACAGGTGAGATGTTTTTCAGTGCATTAAACATTTCTAAACCTATAGCTTAACTTGACAAACTATAAACTACATTCCATAGTTTAGGGAATAGAGATCTGCCGAATTCAAACCAACCTTCAGAGTTGAAAAGAAAGATGATTCAAGTGATTTTAAGTATGGCGCGGATGTTGGTGCCAGACAAAGTTAGGCCAGAGTATTACAGAAACTGCTGATCTACTAAAATGTTACACTGGGTGTCAATCCTGTCAGATAAGAACAGCAAGCTGAGGCTACAGTTGGCATGGGCTTAACGAAATTGTACAACTAATAAAGTTTTTCTCAAAGGTTGTCGCACTCACCTGCTGCATAAAACATATTCCCAACATAGGCTCATTCTGAAAACGTAGCCCTATATACATTTCTGGAGATTGCAAATTATGTAGCCAGAAGTACGTGGTTAAAACGAACTCTATGGGGCGGTATAATGTTGCTTTTTATGCTTACCAGCTGACCACTTACCTCCGTATAGACGGCTTTCCCACTGTTTCCAGTTTATCCAGTTAGCTCACCATGTACGTTGGTAGACTTGAGACACAGTGAGGAGTTGATCACCACGACGGGGTTTGAGTCTAGAGAAGAAGGGTTCCAAAAATCAGATAAGACAAAAACAGAAACCAAAAAATAAAATAAACAAATAAATAGCAGGGTGAGAAAGGGGTAAAATCTGAAAATGTGGTAAAAATTAGGCCAATCTTTTTCTGGATGGATTTTTAAAACTGCCTGTTGGGTTAGGGGAGTGGCTAGGGAAGGGTGGGTCAGTTGATCGGTCAGTCGGTGAGTCAAAAGTGGGCTCTGGTAGATTTACGCGAGAACAGCAGGCACAAACAGCACTGAAGATCTTGAGATCTGAAAAAGTGTACACAGCGGCCTCTGGTGGATTCGCGAAAACAAAAACTGCAAAAAATGTACCTCCTGGGACATACACCGCGTTCCAAATTATTATGCAAATTGAATGTAAGTGTTATAAACACCATTTATTTTTGTTTTTCAATTAAACTCATGGATGGTACTGTGTCTTAGGGCTCTTTGGATCACATAAATGAATCTCAGACACCTGTGATAACGAGTTTGCTAGATGAGCCCAATTAAAGGAAAAGTACTTAAAAAGGGTGTTCCACATTATTAAGCAGGCCACATGTTTCAAGCAATATGGGAAAGAAAAAGGATCTTTCTGCTGCCGAAAAGCATCAAATAGTGCAATGCCTTGGACAAGGTATGAAAACATTGGATATTTCACGAAAACTTAAGCGTGATCATCGTACTGTGAAGAAATTTGTTGCTGATTCTGAGCACAGACGTGTTCGTGCAGACAAAGGCAGAATAAGGAAGGTTTCTGCCAGACAAATTTATCGGATTAAGAGAGCAGCTGCTAAAATGCCATTACAAAGCAGCAAACAGGTATTTGAAGCTGCTGGTGCCTCTGGGGTCCCACGAACCTCAAGGTGTAGGATCCTCCAGAGGCTTGCGGTTGTGCGTAAACCTACTATTCGGCCACCTCTAACCAATGGTCACAAGCAGAAAAGGTTGCAGTGGGCCCAGAAATACATAAAGACTAATTTTCAAACAGTCTTGTTTACTGATGAGTGTCGTGCAACCCAGGATGGTCCAGATGGATGGAGTAGTGGATGGCCACCATGTCCCAACAAGGCTGCGATGTCAACAAGGAGGTGGCGGAGTCATGTTTTGGGCTGGAATCATGGGGAGAGAGCTGGTAGGCCCCTTTAAGGTCCCTGAAGGTGTGAAAATAACCTCTGCAAAGTATGTAGAGTTCTGACTGACCACTTTCTTCCATGGTAAAAAAAGAAGAACCGTGCCTTTCGTAGCAAAATCATCTTCATGCATGACAATGCACCATCTCATGCTGCAAAGAATACCTCTGTGTCATTGGCTGCTATGGGCATAAAAGATGAGAAACTCATGGTGTGGCCACCATCCTCCCCTGACCTCAACCCTATTGAGAACCTTTGGAGCATCCTCAAGCAAAAGATCTATGAGGGTGTGAGGCAGTTTACATCAAAACAGCAGCTCTGGGAGGCTATTCTGATATCCTGCAAACAGATTCAAGCGGAAATTCTCCAGAAACTCACAAATTCAATGGATGCAAGAATTGTGAAGTGATATCAAAGAAGGGGTCCTATGTTAAGATGTAACTTGCCTTGTTAGGATGTTTTCCATTGAAATAGCTTTTGACTTCAGTAAATATGACCACCTAATGCTGCAAATTCAGCAAACGCCTGTTTTCAGTTCTTTACAACCTTTAAAATGTTTTAACTCTGTTGTGCATAATAATTTGGAACAGTGCATTTTCAGTGTTTTATTTTTAAAATAAATGCTGTTATCATTAAGAGGTTTGTTCAATAAAATTTGAATTACAGCCTAATGGTTGATTACTTGAAAATTATACTGACTGTCATTTGCATTGACTAATTATGAAAAGCAGAGAAAGATATCAGTTGCATAATAATTTGGAACGCGGTGTAGTTCCTGATCTCAAATTTTCAGAATGAGCCTGGGTTGAATATTCCATAGTAATTGGCAGATCATTCCTCTGAGGTGACCCCTAATAAATTAGGGACTAAGCTGAGGGATAGTGTGATGTGGATGAGGGTTGTCACACACACACAAAATAAAGGATCTGCCTAATGCAGGGCTATTCAATTGGCGGCCCGCGGGCCGAACCTGGCCCCCGAGGCAATTTGTTCTGGCCCTCCAAATAGTGTGACCAAGACATCAAAAATAAATTTAGTTCAGTCGAAAAACTGCTGCTATAGTTATGAAGTGACGTGCGTCTGTTCAAAACAGCACAAGCTGCAGTTGAAGGCTGCGCAGAGAGTAAGTCACCTGACAATAAGCGAGTGGTGCGGGCAGCCGAAAACATTTGGATATGCTTGTAGAAAAGGCCTTTTGTACAATTCACTGATATCATTAATAGAGATGCAATGATTATCCAATTGTACTAGGCCTATTAACCGTGCTTTAATTTATTATGTTTAATTAATCATAAAGGCTTCACAATGCCTCGTTTCTGTTGGATGGATGCCAACTGTGTGCTAGTTTAAAGTTCCGAGTTTATACTGAGGCTATTACGCACGCACATTGGATTAACTATAGCAGCTGGCCGTTCACATATTGCATCTTTTCTGCATGCAAGTTCATTATTTCCAATGGAGACGTGCGCATATTGGGAGAGGTGCACGCGCAGTTTGCAAGCGGACCTCCAAGCGCACACAGTAGAAATGATCTCACTCTGTAGTGGTGAGAGTTGTGCGTGGCTTTCAGTACAATGTAAACAAAAGATATGTTAGACGAATGATTACAATTTATTAAAATTATTATGTATGTATGAACGCAGATAATAACAACAGTTCATTTAAAAACTTAGCTAATATATAGCTTAAAGAGCCCATATTATGGATTTTTGAAAATGACCTTCCATGCAGTGTGTTACACAGCTCTAAGTAAAGTGAAATGTCCAGCTAAGGCTTAAATCTGAAAGTGCAAAGTGTTTAAAACGATTGATTCATATATAAAAGAGTCGACTCATTGTTGTTTAAATGAATCGTTATTAGAACGAGTCTTTAGCCGTTTCGGCTTGACGTCAACGCGAAACATAATAGTTGCGCACGCAGACCCGGGAAATTTGAACTGCCCGGCCCCGCCCACAGACAGGAAGGAAAAGTGGAAGACAACAAGCACTGTATTGCAGTAAGTGTTGTAGCATAACCAGCGGGACAGCAGTGACGTGTGATCTGAGTAATATCTAAGTAAATCTTTATACTGTTTGATGGCAGTATAAAGATTTAGAGAGAAGTTATTGACAGCTTTTGGTTTTCGGGTTTTGCTCTTTGTAGACGGTCCCTAAGGACCGGTCTCTCTGCCGCCTGCACACAGAGTTTAATATTATGCATCCAGCGCGTAGGCAAAGCTCATTTTTAGGAAAATAAGGTTGTAGGCGATTGTATACATTGCGACGGTTGAAAAGAGGTGCTGTTTGTGTAGGAACAATGTTTCGGTCATGAGTTATTGATCCGGAAAACACGACTGCTGCTAATTTTACTGAAGTTATCGGCATTCCGGTTAAATCATGACCCGCAGCAATGTGCTCTGAAGTGCGAGGGAAAAGCTGTGTTATTTTCCCTACCTGGAAATCTCTTTTCCCTACCTGGAGTGGTTGAGGTTTTTTTCGTAAAATACGTGAGAATTACATCCTCAACGCGGTGCTGTGTTCGCGTCATCTCTCTGAAGAGAGCTACACAAATCTACCAGCTTACGACGTGGGATTTGTTGCACGGTTGTTGTTAAAGGATGGATCAATACCCAGTTTATTTGGACCAGCGTGTTCTTCCAGTCGTGTTGACCGTAACAAGGTAAATATGGATGTAGTTGTCTGTATTGTGTTTGCTCCGTGCAGCATGTAGCGGTAGCCATTTAGCTCACTGCCGAATGAAACTATTTGTTGGCTTATAATAGTCCATGAAGTGTTCATTATTACTGAATGTTTGTTGTTATGATGAAGAATTTAGCAATGCGCTGTTGTACAAAAGCAGTAATTTGTTTTCAATATGTTCTGGTATTGGGACGTAACGTGGTGGACGTGACGTGGTGACGTGACGTGGTAGCGTCACGGAAAGGAGGTGCTTGGGGAAAAAGACTCGCTCAGACGATTCATATGGGAGTCGGTGGGAAAATGAGGTAAAAATAAATAGATATTATAAGACATCGAAAGTGTTTTTTAACCTTGCATACATATCATCCTGTTGTTTGGGACTTCAAAAAGTGAAATTTAACCGTTCTCAACCCACCATATGGGCTCTTTAAATTAACATTAGACAAATACAATTTTTTATTTATTCAAATTTTTATATATTTATTAGTCTGTCATTTATTTTGATTGTAAAATATTACTAATGTTTAGATCAAAAACCTTTTCATTAATTTTTAAGTTAAAAAAGGGAAATGGACTGTAGTTTGTTTTTTATTAATAGTTTGTGCTGTATTTGGTTACTGAGCAGCAATAAACAAACATTTAAAATATAAGCAGTTTTCTTGTGATTTTCTAAACTAGTAGTGTTTTGAATTTAATAAATGCACAAAAATCGTGATAACCGTGAAACCATGATTATTCTTCAGACTATAATCGTATGCAGTTCAAAACAACATATAAGTGTGTTTGTAGAAGAAGCCTACTTTATACTGCTTTTGTTGTGCGTTGAAACACAACCTTTGAATGTGTTTGTAAAAAAAGTCCCATTGTACAATGCAGTGATGTTATGTAGTTTCAAAATACAACATATCAACGTTTTAATGTAGAAAATTACAACGTGGGTGTCGTAAGGAGAAAAATACAGCATATGGGCTCTTATATGCTGTTGTGTCATCACTTATATTGCAAGTTATATCTCTCCTAATCAGATTTCTGATCCTTGGGACAACCAGATATCCATAACATGCATAGATGCAAACATCAATTGTTTCAGAATAGAACTTGAATAGTGTAGTATAGTTTTCCATTCAAATTGAAGAAACCATTATGAAATAATGTTGTATTAGGAATCTTATTGATTGCCTTGGTGCATGAGGTAGTAGTGAAAACACACAGTCAGAAACTTGGTAGAATGATGACAAATGAAAAATAAATGTGACAGATTAAGATTTTTCGGTCCAAAAAGGGAGGGCCAAATGCATCTGTACAGTCCTAAAATCTTATCTGTCAGTGCCAAGATTAGTGTTTCCACGAGCCCTTCACTTGAATCTGTGATTACATCTTACAAGAAGAGAGTACAGATGGTCTTACGCACAAACACACACACACACACACACACACACACACAGACACAATTTAAATACTAAAAAGATCACAATTTCTGAAACAGCCCACACATAACCTTAACCTTGTAAGACACGCACAAAACAAACACAATCTTTCTGTTTTCATTATTAAAATCAACATAATGCAATCTTTTCTGTGCTGATATGTTTGCAAACATGATTATGTGTGTATGTTTCGTCGCCCTTTAACAAATCTGGCCCGATTACCAAGAAAGCAGGCAGCTAAGGTCTTACTTTAAGGCTCCTGTGGGATTAATACCCTGCCCTATGGCATTTTATAACCACAATATTTATGTCAGACTCTCAGAGACCAAAAAGACCCTTCAGCGATAAATGAAAACACAAATATGACTCGGATGTTACAAAAGATTTAGAGGGTCCTGATATCTGGAAAGTGCATTTTGCAGGAGTCATATTTTTAGCAGTCTTTTATCATTACGCTTATATTGATATCCTCTATTCCCCATCCAGATGGCTGCATTGGTTCTCAGGAAGCTTTTAAATTCTGTTCTTAGAGCTCTAATGGTCCTTTGGGCGAAACAGGATTTTGACACTATTGAGCTGCTGGATCTCCTCTTTTCTGTTGGTGCATAATGCTGCGGTTGTATGATCAATTATATTGATACATTATTCTGATTATAGTGTGATATGGGGTCAGTGTGACAGTTTGCAAAGGTTTATGAGCGACAGGAACTCTGTCTGCAGTCATTAAAACCATGAAAAAACTTTTGAGAGCTTCTATGGTTGATTTCTGGAACATCTGGAGAGTACAACGTATGGTCAAAGAGTCTAATTTTAGTTGTTTGTTTCTTTGGGTGAGCTTCTAAATAATGAATCGAAGGCTATTTGGTTTTGTGTACTCGACTGTGTGTAGGTTATGGTTGTTGGGACCGTCCATGCTTGACTAACAGTGTCTGATGTGGATGTCATTGATTTCCTGTCCTCTGTAAAGGAACGGAGGCTAACATCCTTTTCTTCACCCTTGTTTTGGAAACCACACTGTCAGCCTCAGCTTTACACTCTTTGAGCAAACCATCCTTTGCCTTATCTCACCCTGCCATACACGTGCAACCACACATGCAAACCTGCTATGTGAGGTTGAAACCAGTAGAAAATGAAAAATAATAACAGGATATATGTCATGCCTTTTAGAAAATATACATTCAATGGATATGCTGAGCTTTATTAAAAATAATCTGAAATGTGTATATATGCTGTATCTGTTATATTTTAGGGATAATTATAATAACATATTTTCTGGAATAGTTTTATCATGCACATTGTTTGTATTGTAATGTGCATTTATTGTGTATGGCCATACACCCAAAGCGCTTCACAATCACCAGTAGGTCTCTCCACACCACCACCAGTGTGCAGCATCCACTTGGATGATGCGACAGCAGCCACAGGACTTACGGCGGCAGTGTGCTCACCACACAAGAGACACCGGGGTTACACCCCTACTCTTTACGAGAAGTGCCATGGGATTTTTAATGACCACAGAGAGTCAGGACCTTGGTTTAACGTCTCATCCGAAAGACAGCGCCCACTGACAGAATAGTGTCCCCTTTACTTTTACTGGGGCATTAGGACTCACACAGACCACAGGTTGAGCGCCCCTGCTTTCCTTACTAACACCAATACCAACAGCAGCCTAGCTTTCCCAAGTGTTCTCCCATCCAGGTACTGGCCAGGCTCAGCCCTGCTTAGCTTTAACCGGTCTTAGACTGCAGGGTGATATGGTTGTGGTTTTGCTGTATAGCTCAAACATTAGAGCAGTGTAAAAGTTGATTTATACTTTCGCCTGGCGCCGCGTCGCAGACCTCCGCTGGCTGCGTGCACCTCATGAAATGAAGGAGGTTTTTATACTTGACGCGTTTGCCATTGGGATATTCTTTAAAGGGCACCTTTGATGAAAAATCTACTTTTTAAGCTGTTTGGACAGTCATATGTGTAGTTATAGTGTATAGACGGTCATTTTGGGGTGATATAAACACACCCAGTCCTTTTTTTTCAATTTAACAGCATAAAAACGGTGGACCAATTGGAGCGGTTTTGAGATCGACTGCAACTTGACGTAGGAGTGCGGTCCCCCCGCCCACCGAATTGATTGACAGCTGCGTATTAACATGTCTCCGTAGTAACGCGTCTAATCATATCAACAAGACAGGACGTGCGCAAAACAACCGGGAATAAAAGGTCTGTTCAGTTCGCGAAGGTCATCAATCATCATCGAATGTGATCAAGAGTGAGTTTAAGTTTAACACGTGTTTAAAACAGTGCATGTTAATGAGTTACAGCCATTTACTTCAGCTTTACTTCATCACCATAGCCGCGTGTCAGCAAAAAATACGCTTCAATCTCTGTTTGTGGACATTAAATCAGGTTTATTGTGTACATTGACAGAACAGATATCCATACAGCAGTGGATAAACCTGTATCCTTTCACATTTGCTTGCCAAAGCAGTGCAAAGCTCAAACGCGCGCGCTGTCTGTGTGTGTGTGCGCGCGCGCGTACATGCGTGAACGAACTCTATAACTGCATTGTGTGTGACTCATCATTGCAACTCCTTAACAAACACATTAAACAGTCTTTGGTAAAGTTCTTACTGTTGTATTTCTCAAACGTAGTGAGATCTGCTTCCTGCTACATCTGTTCCTGTTAAGTCTTTCTGTCTGACGCAGCCGAGGGCGGAGATTGAGGCACGCTGACGGGAACGGTGGGCGGGGAGGACTATTCTTAAAGGCGCAGACCCAAAAACAGCAAAAAGCTCTTTAGGGCTATAATGCAGAGACTTTAATCAGCTATAATTAATAATCTGATGAGTATTTTGAGCTGAAACTTTACAGACAAATTCTGCTGACACAAAAGACTTATATTAAATATAAAAAAAGGGGTCATGTATGTGCCCTTTAAAATGACAGGGGGCGGTCAAAGGAAACTGACCGTAAAATTAGACATACAGATCAACATAGAAGTAGGAAGTTTCTGGAATTACGTCATATCATTAATATCATGCAAGATTTTAAAACTAATTATTTTTATTTTTTGATGAATTATTTTTATGATTGTAATGATTTTTATAACCATTCATGTTTTTTTTTCTCAAACTTTGATGCATCTCTTGCTTTTGTTCATATCTCGAACAGTTCTACATAAAGTTTATTAAAATATTAATGACTTTTATGATAATATATTTTTTATTATGGAAAAATTAAAAGCAAATAAAGTACACTTACTAAAAAATATTGACATTTTAAATTTTTTTTAAATTTAGCCCACTCCACAATTTACACATTACTGCCTGGCTAGTTTGTGTTCTCTACTATGCTAAAACAGCAATAATGGTCCAACATTTCTGACCATTATCACCAGTAAAGCCCAGAAAAACAGTGCATCGGTATATTGTAAACCAATAGTTTCCAGTTATCAAAGAAATAATTTTGTTACTTTAGTTTTGTAACTATTAAATTGTTTAAAGGGGCGGTCCAGTACGGTATTATATTTTAAACTTTAGTTGTTAGTGTAATGTAGCTGTGTGAACATAAACAACATCTCTGAACGTAAGACGCTCAAAGTTCAATGCAAAGGGAGACATTGGCTTTTACAAAGTTAGCTTAGCAGCGAATGAAGTTTGGGGACTACAATAAATACATCCTGGTTAATGATGTCATAAACCCATCAGGTTACCAGCATACACCCCGCGCAGCAAAGGGGTGTGGCCAGATGTACTGTAATGTTATAGCAGGACGCTCCCTGGTTACATGGAGCCAATCCACGAATCTCAGCACTTATGCATTCAGCATTATGTTAGCTGACCAATCAGAGCCTCTTGAGGGCAGACTTTTGGGGTAACTTGGAAATATGACAGTTGTTTTCATGTTAGCTGACTAGCTGTATATAATCAAAGTAAGATATATGAAAAAAATAATCAGATTTCTCACAAATGAAGCCTGAGCTCACATTGCTTTGAACCCCATAAACTCAATCAAGCTTCAAAAATACACTCTGGACCACCCCTTTAAAATTCTAAATTGTGATATAGATGATCAGTGTAAAACCTATGATAGGTGGAAAAACATATTCTTAAATTGTATATTAAAACCTCATCGGTCTCCACTTTTGCCATGGCCTCTCATTTTGGTTTCAACAAACTTATCCCACAAGTTTTTCTAATTATTTTTAACAAAAATGTCCTCCTTCCCCACTGCTGTTACAATTTCTAGCCAAGAATTATTGGCCATCTGGTTCTCCCTATAATCACGCATGAACAGATTATAAAGGTGTCTGTACAGGCGTACCTGCTTCAGACAAAATCTCTTCAAAATGTTTCATATTCAACTGAAATAAAATGTGGCAGCGTGCAAACTGCTCGCTTGAGTCACAAAATTTTTTGTGCTCTCTGCCAGCTAAAATCATGTCACGTGCACCCAAAGCAAATCTCCACAAACACAGCAATGACGTCACAGCCGCCGCTTGTGCAAACTAGCGGACACGCCAAGTATAAATCAGCCTTAACAGAGCATTAAAGTCATAATCGTGTATTTTAAATTCACTGTAAATTCTGCAGTGTCATTGTCTGCCAAAAGCATTGATGCTAATGTAGGCAGTAGGGCTGCGCAATTAATTAAAATATTGCAAACATGCAAATTTGTAATATCACAAAATACAGTACATATTGCAATGGTATGCAATAAATGAGTGATTTAATAGCCACTGTAGCACACCCTTTGAAACCTCTTTCAACAGAACATACAATGAAGTTACATGCCAACATGCATCCTGAAACCATGTTGTAACAAATTTAGTATGGATTCTGAAATATGACCGAGCAGGCAAGCTATGCTAAGAAAGAAGATGGCATATCTTTTTAAACTTTTAAACTTTTAATCTTGTAAAACTGCTCTACATTTTAGTCATGGACTACAATCTGTGTTACACCTTTGTATGTATCTAGCAAGAAAATGTATTCTTTTGTTGTGGTCTTTTCCTAACGTTCCCTCTGTCAATATGTGGGTAAATCAATTTTCCTACCCTTGGAAAAACTGACTTATGACTTCTGTCAGAAATCTGATAATTTTTGGCATATCTGGAATCCTTTATGTGAGTTTTTGGAGAATGTATCTTGAAAGACATTCATGTTTTGTTAATTTTACCCTTCAAAAAGACTTGAATTAGTAGCCGATGGACGATTGTTTAATAGATGGCTATATTATTGTACAGTATATGATGGCATGAGAGACCTATACCACTGTTCTGTCATTGCAAATCCTTAAATAAATGTGAATTGGGAAAAAAGGGAGAGAAACAAGAAATAAGATGGCAAATAATTAACTGTACTATAGTTAAATGTTTTCCTGATTGTTCTTGATGCTTGATAAAACAATAGCAGTGGAAAGTCATGGTGATACTGTTTATATTTGAATTTTTTTTGTTTATTTATGTTTTATGGTGCATTCACACCAGACGCGGAAGACGCGTCAAGCGCGAGTCATTTACATGTTAAGTCAATGCAAAGGCGCGAATAGGCATGCTGCGGCACGATATGCGTGAATGGCGCGGCGAGAATGACACGAATTGCGCGAATGGCGCGATACGCGCGAATGGTGCCGCGTGAATTGAGCGTTTTGCGCGTTTGCGTGTTTAACGCGCAATTCGCGCTCATCGCTTCAGTTTGAAAATCTGAACTTCGGCGGACTTTCGCGCCGCGTTAACCAATCAGGAGCTTGCTCTTGTGGGGGTGTGATTATGACGTAGCGCCTGTTGAGGGTGACTCGGGGGGAAATCCTCCAGCTGACACCGACAACAGTTCATCATACTCGGCTCAGCCCAGTCAGAAGCACCGCTGAAAGCTTCCATCATCCAGGTTCAGTTTCTGGAGGAGTTTATGAGCTCACAGAGCTCGGTGCACCTCTGAAATAATCTAGTGGACTCAGATACAGCTCCAAATGAATGAACGCTGTGTTTCAGCTTTCATAAAGCACATTAACACAGTTATTCTCTCTATAAAACCCCTGTTAGCCATTTAGGAATAAAGCTACAGTCACCCATAGACAGAAGCCCTGCCCATCACGCGAATCCGCGTTTTCTCTAGTCAATTTGACACGCGATTGAAGCGGATTTGACGCGCGAATGAAGCGGATTTGTACTCGCGTGTGAAGCGAGTAAACTCAAATGTTTACGCGTCTATTTACGCGCGAATAGCGCGATTTTGCCACGCGTGCCGCGTCTGGTGTGAATTCAGCATAATGATTTATTTTATGCAAAAGTAAAACATGGCTTTTCACTTTTTAGATCTGAATGGTTTATTTTGCCTGAAATAATATTTAACATGTTGATTATAGAGTTTTTAAAAATATTGTATGGCATATCCAGGGCTTAATTTGTGGCAGAATACGCCGGATCCAGATCCAGCACCTCTTAAATCTGATCATGCACCTCATTTTACCGATCCCCCTCCTCAACCACCCTCCTCCCCAATAGTATGATACTCCCTCATCCACTATTCACTTTCACTTTCTTCCACGACTCCCCAACCCTCTTCACTTTCGTCAGCGACACCTCTCTATTCTCGGGTAACATGCCGGATCCGTTTCCCCCATCTGTTCCGGGACCGGGAATTCACAAATTAAGCACTGGCAAATCTAATATCGAATTACTTAACAATGTTTTCTTCAGTATCATGCAGCTCTAATAGGCAGTAATCATGCAAAATGGGCTACTTGTGAAACATGTGGCCGAATAAGAGTCGTGTTGATAATGAGCCATATTGCATGGATAAGAGTTTGATCATTCATTTATATAACAGTTTTATAAATATAACTTAACATAATTATTTAGCTGTTCTATAACTGCAGTAGGGGCGCTACGGTGGCGTTGTGAGTAGCACGTTCGCCTCACAGCAAGAAGGTCGCTGGTTCGATCCCCAGCTGGGCCAGTTGGCATTTCTGTGTGGAGTTTGCATGTTCTCCCCGTGGTTGCGTGGGTTTCCTCTGGGTGCTCCGATTTCCCCCACAGTCCAAAGACATGCGGTACAGGTGAATTGGGTAAGCTAAATTGTCCATAGTGTATGTGTGTGAATGAGAATGTATGAATGTGTTTCCCAGAGATGGGTTGTGGCTGGAAGGGCATCCGCTGTGTAAAACAAATGCCGGATAAGTTGGTGGTTCATTCCGCTGTGGCGACCCCGGATTAATAAAGGGACTAAGCCGAAAAGAAAATGAATGAATGAATGAATGGGTTGTGGCTGGAAGGGCATCCGTTGCGTAAAACAGATGCTGGATAAGTTGGCGGTACATTCCGCTGTGGCGACCGCGGATTAATAAAGGGACTAAGCCGAAAAGAAAATGATTGAATGAATAACTGCAGTATCATAACCAGTATGCCAGTCATTGTTCAGGTCAATCTCATCTTCATAATTAAGCATTAGTTTGATTGTTTGCTTTGTCTCTCTTTTCAGTATCGGTTTAACAGTAAAAGGGATTTCCAAAGACAAATAAAGGATGTTCCTTACGTTTTTTTTCTTTCTCTCATAACAGAGCCATGGTAAAAAAGGGCGTGTCCTTCCAGACAGCCACACCTAGCAACACGCTGCTATGGGACATCACCCTAGACACAGGCCCAGATGGAAGCGTCGGAGTGATCTGCCAGAGAAAGTCAACTGCTAATGTAAAAAGGTGAGTGCGGCTGTTAAAGAAAATTTAATTAATTACTTTTAATCACATAATTAGATGGTGATTAACCAACTCTCCCTGGCGCCTCTGATTAGACATTCCTGGAAATAACAGCCATTTAAACTGTGAGCTTATATGATAAAGCAGATTGGTCAAAGTACACTGTAAAAAGTGATTAGTTACTTAAAGCAAGTAAACCAATTTCCTTAAAAGCAACAAGTTGACTTCACAAAAATAATGGAAGTAAACCCATTGTAGCCTAATGCTTAGAATTATGCAAATTTGTACTCACTGTTTTAAAATAAAAGTAAACTTCTCACTTTTTCCAATACACCTTTACTATATATTATATATATAATATATATATTTATATAATTTATATAAATTTTTATTTATTTATAATTTTTTTCAGCTTTTGTGTATCTAGAAAAATGACATACAGTAACTAAAATAAATCTGCTCTTCCAGACTCCATCATTCTAAATTCAATAAAACTTAATAAAGCACCAATTATGTAATATTGTAATAATTACAGTGATTATTTGAAAACATTCATTCATTTTCTTGTCGGCTTAGTCCCTTTATTAATCCCAGGTCGCCACAGCGGAATGATCCGTCAACTTATCCAGCATTTGTTTTACGCAGCGGATGCCCTTCCAGCCACAACCCATCTCTGGGAAACATCCATACACACTCATTCACACTCATACACTACGGACACTTTAGCTTATCCAATTCACCTGTACCGCATATCTTTGGACTGTGGGGTGAAACCGGAGCACCCAGAGGAAACCCACGCAACCACCGGGAGAACATGCAAACTCCACACAGAAATGCCCACTGACCGAGCCGAGGCTCGAACCAGCAACCTTCTTGCTGTGAGGCGAACGTGCTACTCACTAGGCCACCGAGGTGCCTTATTTAAAAACAGATGTGCTAAATTAGTCTGATGCTGTAAAAGGTATTAGTTGACTCTAAAAAGTGAGTACAAATCAACGTAACAGTTCCAAGTTACAATGGGTTTACTTACATTATTTTTGTGAAGTTAACTTGTTGCTTTTAAAGGGCCACAAAACCTCCCCTGTCTCAACAGGGTATTTTCACATCTCTAGTCTGGAAAATGTCAGGAAAGTGGGTGAGTCCAGCTCTGTTTAGGTGGGAGTGTCGGGGGAGGGAAAGAAGGAAGGTTTTGCATAAAAATAGGAGTTTCCATTTGGGCACGCGCTAATTTTCACAGAGGCAAAACAAACAGTAGGGGGAGAAAGACAGTGACTGTATTTACATGGACAGCAGCAATCGAATTATTTTCCAAATTATTTATTTGTCAACTTTAACTGCAGTTTGGCACTTTCACTTTTATTCAGGAACATTTCCTACATGTCCCCCCTCACAAACAAGATGCAAGGAACTGTTGAAGGAGTGTTGTTTTAAAGGAGTATTTGATAGCGCAAGGCATATGTTAGCAAAATGCGGCAGAAATTCTACACGACGGTAGTAGTTTGATTGTGGTGTTTACATGTTTACACTCGGAGAGCAGCATTTACAGCAGTTCTTTCAGTCCATAATATTGTAGTGATATTAACATACTGTAAACTCAGTAACTAAATCATTTTGACTAGGGTATGTCATTAAACACTGAAAGAGTACTGCTGACGATACGAACTAACTTTGCCATCTGAATAAACAAACAAAGACCACTGATCGCTTACTTACCAAATCTGTAGAGACAGGACAATCAACACCAACTGGAGCCGTGTATTTATTTAAAGGAGACGAGCGGCAATCCGGATTTCTCCATTTCCAGATGCGAAAAGCTCCTGGGTAAAAATGTTACTTACAAACGCATTTCTGTCGCATGCACTGTAGTCCACACATGAGTCCAGCTGCGCTCTCATAGCGGGGAACGAAAACAAAACCTTCGTTGCAGCACATGCAGGGCAGTCTCCAAACAATTTTTGTTCTTCCACTTGTTTTGGCAACACAACGTGGCGTCTATCTGCCGTCTGAACACTGTAACGGGTAAAAACAGCCTTCAAAGTTATCATGCATATTAATGAAGTTGCACCGCATACACAATAGAGCTAACTGATTGGTTTAAACCAAGCCTTTCTCATGAATTAATGCTGCACACTCAGAGACGCCACGATGCCCTCGCAGGTACAGAAGTCCAGTCTCCACGCTGGAATACACGCATGGATCTCATCGGTGTGACGCAGGTTCAAAAATTTGTTTCAAACCAGAAGTACGAATTTGCTCGAAATAACGCAAAAACAACCAATTTTAACTTTTTAGCTAAATATATGTGTCCTAATAGTGTTAATAGCAGCGTGGGGTACATATATGGCTGTCAACAGCTCAAAAAAAGTTTTTTGTTGTTTTGTGACCCTTTAAGGCAATTGGTTTACTCGCTTTAAGTAACTAATCACTTTTTAAAGTGTTGATTCCTGTGATTATTCTCATAATTAGTTATTAGTTTCTTTAAATAATAAAACAGATACGGTATCTGGTAAATTAAAGAGCTTTCTTTGATTTAATGCTTTCATTCATTCATTCATTTTCTTGTCGGCTTAGTCCCTTTATTAATCCGGGGTCGCCACAGCGGAATCAACCGCTAACTTATCCAGCATATTTTTACGCAGCGGATGCCCTTCCAGCCGCAACCCATCTCTGGGAAACATCCACACACACACACATTCACACTCATACACAATACTGACAATTTAGCCTACCCAATTCACCTATGCCACATGTCTTTGGACTTGTGGGGGAAACCAGAGCACCCGGAGGAAACCCACGCAACCACGGGGAGAACATGCAAACTCCACACAGAAATGCCAACTGACCCAGCCGGGGCTTGAACCAGCGACCTTCTTGCTGTGAGGCGAACGTGCTAACCACTAGGCCACCGTGGCACCCTTAATGCTTTCAGTTTTAAGCAAATTATTCAGAGCCATCTCACTCACATGTATGTTTTACCTTAAGCTCTACCCAAAAAACACAGGGGTCAGCACAATTCATTCACGCTGTCCCAACACAAATGATTAAGTTAACTTAGCTAAATATAAGTGGATTGAACATAGCAAAAATAATTTGTCCCCCAAAAAATCTGAAGAATTGTGTTGTTACATCTCATTTAAAAAAAAGTATTTTGAACTAGTAGTGTGTGTGTGTGTGTGTTTTACTATGCATGAATTAGATAGGAGGAAACGGTCAGGGTTGAACAGTGGTGCGTGTCTGAATCCTATTAGTGAATAGTCTGACCTGAAGTCTCCTCACTATTTAAGGTTGACGTCTTCAGTGATTCTAGGATTTCAACCCTTTTTTTAAATGTTAGATCATGTGACATTTCTTGTCTTAAGAAAAAGGTACTTAATCATGAGTTAGAGTCTTGACTGAAGATTTTAAAGCAGTTTAAATGGTATCCGTTTGGTGGCATTTTATTTCATGAATTTACTGAAAATCATGATAAACGAAGAAAGAACGGGTGCACTTCAGAACTCTGCATAAATCAATGCTCTATAACTGGGTCCACACTGGATTAGAATGAAAGATAACAACTAGATTCAAAGTGACCTCGGATAACTCACTATAATCGCTGTTATCAGCAAACATGATCACATAATCAAGATTTTTCAGATTTTTTAAGTCTAATCCAGTAGTGTTGGGATGGTGATGTTTTGAGAATGAAAAGCTGGGTGCAACAAAGCCCTTAAATTGTATTTTATTTTCTAAATTACTAACCTCATTTCTCTCTGAACTTGTATGACTGACTTTTTCAGAGAATCAGTTTTTTTCTATGAACAAAAGGTACAACATTTTTTTTTTTAACTTTTTTAATGTTGTATTATTCATTCATTTTATTTTCGGCTTAGTCCCTTTATTAATCTGGGGCCGCCACAGCGGAATGAACTGCCAACTTATCCAGCACAAGTTTTACGCAGCGGATGCCCTTCCAGCTACAACCCATCTCTGGGAAACATCCATACACACTCATTCACACTCATACACTACGGACAGTTTAGCCAACTCAATTCACCTGTACCGCATATCTTTGGACTGTGGGGGAAACCGGAGCACCCGGAGGAAACCCACGCGAACGCAGGGGGAACATGCAAACTTCACGCAGAAACGGCAATTGACCCAGCCGAGGCTCGAACCAGTGACCTTCTTGCTGTGAGGGGACAGCACTACCTACTGCACCACTGCGACGCCTCTTATTTACCTATTTACTTTTTACCTATTTATTTTATTTATTTAGTTACACAAGTGTTTCCTCTCACGGTCATTATCTAACCCAATTACACAGCAAAATAGAATTTGTATGATTTAATTTGTACAAAAATATTAGATTTTTCTATTTCTAAATGCCTCTAAAATGGGGCATAAGCAGATCAAACTGAAGCAAATAAATGAGGTTGTACAAGTTCATGGTGGTTTCCACTAATTTGACAGATTGTAATATACTTAAGAATTAGCATAAGAGCATTTAACACAATAACAATTGTAAATTTCTATTGTGAATGTCACATCATTGGGATTTTTTTTTTTTCTTACAGTGATGAGGATCATGATGGTTTGTTAGTCTTGTTAGTTCAAACCGTTACTTTGAACTAATCTAGAATATACACAAGTCCCCAACAACAAACTAATGTTAACACATTAATTTAAAGGCATTTGTACTCCAGGGACCACTTTGAGTTAAAAAGAGGAGAAAGTGACTTCTGAATAAAGGATAACTCAAATCTTTTTTAAAGTAGCAAAGAAGAATAGTTTTTTTTTAAATAAAAGTACATGATACATAACAAAAACACTCCATGGCACTATGGTAGGCATCCATATTCAATTCAATTCAATTCATTTTTTTTTATAAAGCAATGTAGATTGTAATGCAATCGAGAGCAATGTAGATTGTGTCAAAGCAGCTCATCATAGAAGTTCTAGTAAATTGAATCTGTGTCTGTCCAGTTTTCAGAGTTCAAATTCAGTTGAATATTCAAGCGTTAACGAAGCATTAACAAATGATTACTGTTACCATTTTTAGAAAATCCATTAGTCTGAAAGGGTGTCACTGACTAACTGTCACATAATGCAGCCATTGTTTACTTTATTTTGTGTAATACAGGATAAATCTCCCCCAATGAAACAAATGGAGCTCCCTCTGTCCACTGGATTTATAATTTTTTCATATGTATAATTTTTATTTTATCAGGGACTTCTTCAAAAGTCATTTTTGTGTCAATCCTAGTTTTAAATTAATTGCCTTTTGGCCTGAACAGATGCATGCATTTCCAAAAGAATATGCCATCCACCCAAAATAGCCATCTGAACTATTTGGTTCATCCCCTAGAGCACGAAAGCTGTGCATTTTAAAGCTAAGATTTGAGACAGATGCTTCAGATTAGGGGTGATCCCGTGTCCTATTGAAAGCATTATGAACCACACTGACCGGATTGCATTGCTAAGAGGTTAAAATGATATGACTTGCTGATTACTGAAAGGTTGATACTAAAAAAAATGCATAATTTAAAGTCATTATCAAAATGTACCCCGTTTACAAATCCTTAATTAATACAACATCATATCATTGGTATCATTGAAATATAATTTTTTACATGGTCATATTAATCACTTAGAATGAATTGAGAATACGGAAATCATTAATGCCATTGTCTGTTTCAGATTAAGCAAACTCCAAGCAGTTCTTCAGATGGATTTTGAAGTGGAGGATGTGAGCAGCCAATCGGAGATTCAGATGATTAAGTGGGAACTGACTCTTCCGGATGAAGTCAAAATGATGGGGGCGTCTGAAGGCACCATGAGGATCTACACCACTCAGAGGGACTTTGTTGGCTTGGCTCCTCTAGTTATGGTAGGCAACTGATTATAGATAATCTGAAATTGCACTTTAACACCCTTTAAAAAACATATTTCCTATAAAATAATTTACTTTGTAGATCAAAAAGCAGTTTAAAGTTCCGTTTAAAACATAGATAAACTATAATACATAAATAGACACAATGACAAAGAGCACATCTTTTTTTTGCGTTCATGCTTGATTTATGTACCAATTTGTTTATTATTTAGTGCATTTAGTATTAAGTGGCTTCAATCACCAACCAGGGTGAAAGGCAGCTACACAGTCACTGAGAGTGTGAATAGGGCTTAAAGGGGACCTATTATGCAAACATCTATGCAGCATATGTTTTATGCAGCGGATGCCCTTCCAGCTGCAACCCATCTCTGGGAAACATCCATACACACTCATTCACAGTAATTTACTACGGACAATTTAGCCCACCCAATTCACCTATACCATATGTCTTTGGACTTGTGGGGGAAACCGGAACACCCGGAAGAAACCCACGCGACCACAGGGAGAACATGCAAACTCCACACACAAATGCCAGATGACCCAGCTGAGGCTCGAACCAGAGACCTTCTTGCTGTAAGGCGATTGTGCTACCCACTACGCCATTGTGGCGCCGTGATGAAAAGTTTTTAATTCTATTTTTTTATTATCACACCGGATAAAAACAGAGTGCAGAAACACATGGATTGACATTCTCCCTTTGGACATGTCATCAGAGGGGGAAAGCCCTGCCCATTAGTGATGATTGTTCCCTCATTAGATTATTCTCTCATTAATCTGCCATTATGCTAATGCATAGGCATTTGTACAGTAGCTCCACCCTCTTTTGAAAATAGCACAATCTCATTTGAATTTAAAGTGACAGTCACCAAAATGGCACGATTTGGATCAAAGCCTGAAAGGGGCAGTTTCAGAGAGTTCTAAAACATTATTTGTGGGGTATTTTGAGCTGAATCTTCTATTACACACTCTGGGGACATACATTAATTTTCCGTGGTCTTAGTCCCTTATTTATCAGGGGTCACCACAGCGGAATGAACCACCAACTATTCCACCATATGTTTTCGGCAGCGGGTGCACTTACACCCTCAAACCAATACTGGACACTCATTCACACACACACTCTCACACTACGGCCAATTTTGTTTACCCAAAACACTAGAAATCCATTCATATTCACAAACAGCATCTCAAACTTTTCAAAATGTAAAATATGAACTTAAATAGTTTGTGAAAATGACGTAATAAGTAAGCTAACATACAGTTCAATCTATATTTTTCGTTCTACACATATACACATTCCGTGTCTTTTAGTATGTTAGGAGATTTCTAGAGAGCACATCTGCAGACATGCTGGTGGAGTCAGGGAACACGCCTAATAAAGCAAATTAACAGAGAATAAAACACTAACGCCCCATTCACACGAGGCTTCAGCGTCAACGCTTGACAGAGGGCGTGTCTGAAGTTGGGGCTGGTGCGACCGTCATAGCAGCATCAGCCAATGAAATTAGTCAACAATTGGCTACTGTCTGAGCTGGTGTATTTGCATACAGCGATCTGATTGGCTGACATTTCCGTCGGCACTTGAAAAGTTGAGAAAGTTCCAACTTCTGCAGCGAGCAACGCCACTGAAGCGGCGCCGACGGATCTACAATGCAGTTCGGCAACGCCTGACGTCACCCATTCAAAGTGAATGGGAAGCGTTGACGCTGACGCCCCATGTGAATGTAACGTAGCAATCACTCAACCGCCTGTGTGACTGTTCTAACCAACATGGGTCCATGCATCTGTGACCGTGAAACGTTTGTAGTTCAGTAAGAAATTTACATTGTTGTTAGAAAAATTGCATGAATGAATTTGAACAGATTTTGCCTGAAGCACAGTACTCAGTCATTCGGATTTCAATGGAGACTACAAATTAAAAGGTTTCTTAGGGTTTCTCTTGTGGTGTACTCTCCATATTTGTAATTCTTCCCAGACTTTATTCACTGCACTTCATTGCTCTGAAAACCTTGCTTAGAATCGAAAAAAACAAAACACTCACAAAAGATTAGTCTTTGAATTCTTGCACATGGGAACAGTGCAGATTGAAATCATTGTAACTAAAAGCCAATGCAGTAGGGGCAGTTTAGTAGAAATTACTTTAAACAGCAACATGCCCGGTGGATTTTGGGTCTTTGGTTTTCCTAGTCAATCGCACCCATTTCAGTTTTTGCCTAGGCAGCCAAGGCTTAATGAAAGCCTATTTTTCCAGTTTCTCCCTTTTAATGTTTAAATATCTGGGGGTAATTTCAGATTTAATTAGCACTTTGAGTTTCAAAAGAAATAACTCGCAACTATTTAACAAACCTGAGTTACTATTCAAGACATTAAAGCATCCTCATTACTTATTCAATGGCATTTTGAAAGACAGGATTGATCCAGCAGGGCACCGGGGGTTCGGCACTGTGACAGAGCTTGTAAATGCGACAGGCTTCATCTGCAAGACCGATCATGTTGACCTTTGGATTGTGTCCAAACATGAGCAGATTTAGGCATAATCAATCAGATTTTCTGTAGCAGCTCTAATATACCGCTGGACACCATCCCAGAAATCTGAAAACAGCACAGGGCAGAGAATTGCCAAAAACTCTCAATATGTTTGCCAGATTTCTACAGTACTACAGTAGTACTTTTTTAAGCTAAAAACTTTCATTCAGCTTCATGTGCTTAAAAGATAAATAAAATTACACTTTGAATAGTTTACAGCAGTGGTTCTCAACTGGTTTGGCCACGGGACGCACATTTGTACATGGTCATCAAGCTGCAACCCAAATTTTTAGGAACTGTAATATAATTTTAGGAATTATAATTAATTTGTATTTATTTGTTAACATACACAAGTAGTGAAAGAAAAATCATTAGAAAATCAGCAAGACTTACAAATAAACAATATTTTATTGCTGACATTTTACAAAATGTATCAAATTATAGAAATATTACAAAGTAAAAACGACAAACACTGTAAACAGCGGTTAGGGTAAGGAAAGGTTGTTACCATAAACAAAACTGAACTGTTAATAAAACATTAACACTGATCCTGTTGAACAGAACAAACCAGCAAATTGTAAAATGATTAAAACATCCATAACCATTTTTACATCTAATATGACAGCAATTATAAACATATGTTTCACTTAACAGTAATTTGGGAAGATAATTGATAATTAACTGAGGATGTGCTTTACTGATGTGATAAGAGTTTTCAAAGTCAGGAGTGATGGTAGACAGTGCTACCCAAAGATCGTGCTCTATGTACAACCTGTTCCTTTGATTGGAGTCAAGCTGCACCAAGGACGATAAGCCACTTTCACACAGATATGTAGTTCTAAATGGGATGGGTTTGATCGCACTCTCAGATCGCGGAAACTGGGAGAGGCTTACTTCACTGAATTTCTGTTTCAGCGTCTTATCACATGACAGCTCCACCAGCTGACTCTCTATGTTTCTCGGCAACGTGATGCTTTCCACGTCGATTCCAAAGGGATTGGTTGTCGTGCGCACATTTCAAAATAAAAGTCTGGTGTACGAAAAACAAGTTAAAAATTTAACTTTTGTTGTTTTTTTGACCACACACTCCACGACCCACTGAAAATGTTCCTGCGACCCACTCTTGGGTCGCGACCCACCAGTTGAGAAACACTGGTTTACAGAACAATCTTTTTGCCTTTTGCCGCTTTCACAGTCTGTGTGCGAGCAGTTTTTTTTTTCAGTGTCCATGATAAAACATTAGAGCTTTCATACCGCAGCAGCGTGTCAGTGCCAAGTGTAAGCGGCGCTAAAGCAGCAGTGCCACGATAATTTTGGTGCTGGGTCTATTTCTATTTATATTTGAACATACGTTCAAATAAAGTGACAGTGCATTGATAATGACCAAAAACACATTGAATGACAGTAATATGTAGCAATTTTTCCCAATGAATCAATGCATCAATGGTTTTCACTGATTTATATATAGTCAATCAAATGAACTTGATCACGATTAAAAATGCAACAAATATTGGTCACACTTTATTTTGACGGTCCGTTGGTTGAATTTAAGTTACATTGCATCTGCTTGCCAACTAATTCTCATCAGATTATAAGTAGACTGCTAGGTTGGGGTTAGGGTTAGTGTAAGTTGATATATACTTGCAAAGTTTCTTATAGACAGTTAAATGTCTGTTGAAGGACTGTTAAATGTCAGTATCAACAGATATTAAGCAGACAGTCTACTAATTCTCAAATAAACCATCAGAATAATGTGTTACCCAAATATGTATTTGGGTCTGAACTACAAAACCAAATTTAAAACAATTTTAGCATTAGTTTTGCTGAAGTTGTACACTAGTTTAATCATGTAAAAATGTATTTATAACTATATTGAATAAATATCATTATCATTATCATTATAATTATCATTATAGGCCTACATCATGATGATGATCAAAACCAAAATTACATGAATGTCTTTTGAGTGCAATGAATAAATGAATAATTTAAATTTAGGGTTAACACTGCTTATCTGGGCTCATGAAATTTGGGCACTGCATTTGTACTGTTAACCCTGTACCACCGTTCTAAATTTGAGCAATGTGAAGCAATTCAGCATTAGCATGTTATAGCTAGGTGAAACAGACAGCTCACATTTACATATTAGACAGTTACTAACTGCACATTGTATAAACACACGTTTTCGCATTTGAATGGTGATGGAGTCAAACAGTATTTGGGTATAAAAATTGAATAATGTAAAATTACAATAATTTAGTAAAATAATTCCTCATTAAAGTTACAAATCGTCACCTTAGACTGTATATCTGACATTTTTTATCAAAATTGAGTTATTGACATATTCTTATTAATTGACAACTTATTTACATTATGGGATGTTTTTTATAAGTTGTTTACATTTTAATAAATTTTATTTAAAACACAAATGTTACACAGGTACTGTTTGCTATGGAATGCAAAAACTTTGAAGCTCAATATCTCAAAATCATTCAGAACACAGATAGAACCTTATAATTCCAAGGTGACAAAATTTACTTTTTTTGCATCCGAATGCTTTAAACTCAATTGAAATACCTTTTAAAACATGCAAAGTATACAGTTTCTCTTTGTTGTGGTTATACTGTTACTGTTATGATTATGCTGTAACGACTTCACAAATCTCATGTATTCTCAGCTGTTGTACAGATCAACTATTATCCTAATTAAACATTTCGTATCCTGTTATTGCAGACATACACATTGCGATATCAATGCTGAATCGTTATATTGTGCAGCCCTATCCTAAATAAATTATATGGACACCAAATCAGATCTGTGCACTGAACATTGCAGTGTAAATGCTACCATTATATATATATCTATCTCAGCTACCAAATCTGACCTTCGAAGACTACGTCGAATAGTTCGGACTGCTGAGCGAATCACTGGTACAACCCTCCCTACTCTCCAAGAACTGTAGTTATCCAGAGCGAGCAGAAGGGCTCCCAAAATCACTCTGGACCCCTCACACCCAGCACACTGCCTCTTTGAACTGTTACCTTCTGGTCGACGCTACAGAGCACTGCGCACCAGAACAGCCCGACACAGAAACAGTTTCTTCCCACAGGCAATCCATCTCATGAACACTGGATGATAACAATCGTTGAACCAATATCACTTCTTGCTATATACTTTTGCACATAACAGCTGCACATATAACGTTGTATATAGTAATACACCAGTACATACACTTGTCCATTTGTATATTTGCATGAATATATTTATTATCTGTTTTTTTGTCCTGTCTCTGTAATTCTGTTGCACTGTAGAAGCTCTGTCACGAAAACAAATTCCTCTTATGTGTGAACATACCTGGCAATAAAGCTCTTTCTGATTCTGATATATAACAACCTAAAATGTAAACTTTTTTATACTTAAAACACACAAAAACATTCCAAAATGTGGGTCAGTTTAGTTCCAATGTTTCGCTCTCAAGTATATTACTGCTGCTGATAATGACTTGTGTTGTACAAAACACATTGTATCTTAAGGTTTGCTTTGTGAAATTCGCTGTGGGTACTGTACTGTAAGTAGACTATACTGGGTTGTTTAACCGATAGCATATTACAGTAGCAACCAAAGTGAAGTGCTCACTAAAGCTCTTTTTCAATTAGAATTATGAAGCGCTAACTGAATAAGAAAGCATATGAGTTGGCTATGCTTTTTAGTCCAATATAACCTGTAGATTATAATAGATTCACAGCATATGAAATCCACGATTTGCAACCTGCTATTGCGGTTTTAGAGAGTAAAGGATTTGATCATTTTAAAGAGCATTATATTGGATAAGAAACTAATCTAACTATTTTATAACCGAACAGAGCCGTTTGATCGGCATGACGGCAATAGCAAATTCCTATTTTCATTTCTTTCAAATCACAATCGATAGAGCTTATGCTTCCGTTTAATCTACTGCACAAAGTTAAATTAAGCGGCCTTTGATTCCCGCAATCCTGTTTCATTTATATGAGCTGGCATTTTACATCTGTCAGGATCTTTAAAGTTCAAAGGTTTGCTCTGCTAAGCTTCCCATTCACTGTAGACAATATTGAGAAATGAGGTTTTGTCACATAAAATAATCCATTTTCGCTTGTCCTCGTCACAAATTACTTTGATTACATAAAGTTCTACGGGTTTAGGTAGTGCATCGCTGCCCCAGATTATCTAAATAGATTGACACAGTCCATTCCCAAACTGAAATCCGCTTTTGTGTCCCTGAACATGCTATTTTTACCTGTGAAATGGTGTTGGGGGGAAAAAGCCAGTGATATTATGACATTAATTTCATCACTAGATTGCATAGTGTCAACATAACCTGTCAAATCCCTGACCTCCATTTGTAGGCCCGCTACAGTTTAAGCTGAGCTCAGTATCAGGATCTGCTATTGAACGTTGATCTTTGTGCCCTGTGTAGGACACAGAGCTGCTGAACACCGCGGTGCTGACTGGTAAGAGGGTTACGGTGGCAGTGAGAACCATTGCTGTGGAACAGGACGGTTCTGTGACGGACGTCTCGGAATTTGTGGACTGCAGCTCCACGGATGAAAATGTTCTTAAGGTACAGACGTTATACTGTTTTGTTTTTCCTGCCAGTGATATTTTAATATTTTTGAACTTAGATATTGGTGTCTACTAAAGATTACATTACTCACTCTCAGATCCATTTACTGTATATTGAATTTGATATTTAGCCACACCAAATTGGTGTTTCGTAACATCTATTTTGTTTATGAGGTGAGTTTTTAGTCCAACTCTCAACCCCCAATCTGGAGGACCAGGACATACACACATACACTACGGCCAATTTAGCTTACCCAATTCACCTACAGCACGTCTTTGGACTGTGGGGGAAACCGGAGCAGCCGGAGGAAACCCACGTGAACAACATGCAAACTCTACACAGAAATGCTAACTGACCCAGCCAGGACTCAAACCAGCGACCTTCTTGCTGTGAGCTGACATCGCTTCCCACTGTGCCACTATGTCACCCATACATTATATTTTAAATATTGTTTTAGGCAGTGCTTAATTTGTGAATTGAGAGGTCCCGGAACAGATCAGGGTAACAGATCTGGCATGTTACCTGTGTATGGAGAGGTGGCACGGACGAAAGCAAAGAGGGTTAGGGAGTCGAGGAAGAAAGTGAAAGTGAACAGCAGACAGAGGAGGAGGGCGGTTGAGGAGGGGGATCGGTAAAATAAGGTGCAGGATCAGATTTCAGAAGTGCTGGATCTAGATCTAGCGTGTTCCGGCACAAATTAAGCCCTGGTTTTAGGGCACCAACCTCGGTCTTGGAGGGCTGGTGTGCCTGCAGGGTTTAGCTCCAACTGTCCTGAACACACCTGTCTGGATGTTTTAAGTATACATAGTAAGATCTTGATTAGCTTGTTCAAGAGTGTTTGAATAGGGTTGGAGCTAAAAGGGTTGGACACCGGCCCTCCAGGAACAAGTTTGGTGACCCTTGTTTTAGGGCATAAATAAAAAAACAACAAATTCTAAAACCATAATGAAATAAAAGGCTCCCTAAAATAACTAAATTACTGAAATCAAATCTTACTAAAGACTTACTAATGGCAGGGATGTTTTATTTTAAGAACAAATTGTTTAAATAAAATTGCTCTGCTGCTTTTTTTAATAATTTGCCCACAAATTAATGTCTTGTGTTGCATAAAAATAAATACATATATAAATAAATAGTTATTATTATTGTTATTATTATTCATTATATATCTGAAACATCCATTAAGGAAGCCTAAGCAAAGCAAAGTTATTTGGGGTTTGATTTTACTGTCTAAAATAAATAAACAAACAAACAAATAAATAAAATAATAAATTAATTCATAAATAAATTAATTAAATAATGAAGTTATTATTATTATTATTATTATTATTATTATTATTATTATTATTATT
>CAIGQQ010037819.1:2466689-2486231 GCA_903798035.1 Danio albolineatus | reverse complement strand
ATATATATATATATATATATATATACATTTACAGACTAACCTGCAGTCTACTGTATGAGTATGGTGGAAAAATTAAAACTGTGTTATTTAAGGACAGCTAAATTACTCATGTCAACTGCCTGTGTTGTCACTTTGTCTTCAACCTGACTTAAAGCACTTTCAGCTTCCATATAGACTCCCTGCTGTTTTCTCTTCTCCACGTGGGTCGTGGGAGACTGATGTTAAAGTTGGCTTCACGCTGATGTTATAGGCAGGGTATAAACTGCTCTTTCAGCTCAGCAGGATGACAGAAGCCATGAGGAAAAGCCAAAGAGTTTTTATGTCATATGAAAGAGCGGTCCACAACGTGAGGCCTCAGCCATCGGCACGACATGCCATGATGAAATCAAAGTGTAAATGTGTGTGTTTCACAGAGTTATGGCCTGCTGGGAAGAGTCTGGGCTCTTTATGAAGGCAACTTCAATTTGGATGAAGTTTGGGTCAGGTTATTTGGTATATACGTTGCTGGATTAATATGCAGGCTAATGTAGTCAAGCACATCACTGAGTTTACATTACTAGGATTCTGGGAACACATCTCAAGGTTTTCTTAAACTAAAATACAACAATTGATGCCATTATTAATGTAAAACAATGCAAAATGCTAAAACGTGAAGGAGAATATCTGAATACATTACTAACTGCATGTTTTAAGGCACAAACTGAGATGACATTAACAGAATTAACATTTTCTATTGACAACTGGTGCATCTAAAACATTTTGTACAATTTAATGAGACAAGAAACATAAGATTTGTCATTGCCTTTGAGAGATTTCTGCAGTCTCATGCTTTTTCTATCAGTGCTTTACAGATTATGTCTTTTCATAATTGTTTCAACAGTGTTGTCCGGATCATACGGAAACTTTTTTTTTTTTTTTGCAGCTGAATTTTTAAATAATAGATCAAATGACTCTTTCATGCAATTGTTACACTCTGTAGAGTAAATGAAAAAAAAAAAAACTAAAAATTCACTTATTATTATTTAATGCTAATTGAAGCTGAATGTATATTTCCAAAGGCAGAGACAGTCATAAATAGGTATTGTGGGAGTTTTGAATAATATTTTCAAGACTCAATGTCTATAAATGCACATACAAACATAATATTTGGAGATAACTTGGAATAATTTGTTATTCTTAAAAACTTTTTCATCAAAAAACTATTTTAAAAAATCTAAAAAAATTGACGGTTTATCTAGGAGAGATAATTAATCAAACAATGCAATAATCAAATGATTCACATGGTCATTTAAACATGTCAATCTGTTTTTTGTTTGTTTGTTTTTTGAGTGTGGTCATAAACAGCTTTAGAATAAAATGGTTATGACACCTAGATTTTTGTCTCGTAAGCCAAATTCAAGCAGCTGTTCATGTCAGCTCGTGTCTGGACCAAAAATGGTCCGTGCTAACACACAAAACGGATGGCAGCTGACTGAAACGAGTGTGCACCCATATCCATATTGTTTTGCAAATATTCAGCAAAATACAATGTAGCAAAATTATATCTTAAATTGTTTTCTTGGTTACGTCACTTCAGTATTTGTTTCCGCACTGAATCGTTGCTGAATATCCAATCAGAGCGATGTCTTCAGCTGACAGCCAATGTTGATGCCACATGATGAATTGGGCCAATTTGCTTCAATGTTAACATGACAAGCGTCAACATGTGCAACACACGAAAACAACTAACCGATGCTGACCAATGGTTCAACGAAGCCCAACAGCCAAGCAAGCTGACGCCAAACAACTAGCACCTATTGCTGATGATACACATGGCAACTTTTTGGGCAATGCTGCTGGGCAATTTTGCGAAGTGATATTGCTTGCCTACTTCTCTCCTAAGAATGGGAGAGAATATTGTATCTAATTAGTTACCCCATGTCTCACATGGTTGCCCATCTATGGCATCATTTCCCAAAGATGCCCAGCAACATTGCCTAAAAAGTTGCCCTGTGTATCATCAGCTTATGAAACCCAACTGTGTTGTTGCCTCACGTCAGCTCATATCCGGTTCCACCTGGACTGAAAAGCTGTAGGTAAACACACCAAACGCAAAGCAGCTCACTCATTCTGACTGATGGATTGACGAAGCCCAATGGCTGACTGTCAGCTTGGTCTGTTTTGGTCCTAAGCACATTAGTCAGAGCAAACATTTAGCAGTAAAGGATGAAGAAATATAGAGCAAAATCAGAATCAGTTTTGTTGCCAAGTGTGCTTCACACACAAGGAACTTGCTTTGGCTACAGAAGCTTCCAGTGTACATAAAGTGACAAGTGACAACACAAAATAAATATGAAAAAAGACGATAGACATTAAACAGAGATGCAGTCAGTCCAAAAGATCTGGATGTTGCAATGTATGTACAAATTTGTTATAAATATACAGGTTATAAGGTGCTGTCTACAAATGCGTAAGGAGAAGTATTGCATCATATTTTGTTATAAGGTGCTGTGTACAAGTGCGTATAAGAAGGTATGGCACGTTTATTGCACAATAGGAAAAATATTAACTGTTCATGAGGTAGATGGCCTGAGGAAAGAAACTTTCCTGTGTCTGGCTGTTTTTGTGCTCGGTGCTCTGCAGTGCCGGCCAGACGGTAACAGTTCAAACAGGAAGTGTGCTGGGTGCGAGGCGTCCAGGGTGATTTTGCGAGCCCTTTTACTCACTCTGGAAAAGTACAGTTCTTGGAGTGTAGGAAGGGTAGTGCCAGTGATTCGTTCAGCAGTCCGGACTATTCGCTGTAGTCTACGGAGGTCAGTTTTAGCAGCTGAGCCAAACCAGACGGTGATTGAAGTGCAGAGGATGGACTGGATGACAGCTGAGTAGAACTGCACGAGCAGCTCCTGTGGCAGGTTGAACTTCCTCAGCTGACAAAGGAAGTACAGTCTCTGCTGGGTTTTCTTCACAATAGAGTCTATGTGAGTGTTCCACTTCAGATCCTGAGAGATGGTGGTGCCCAGGAACCTGAATGACTCCACTGCAGCCACAGTGCTGTTCATGATGGTGAGCAGGGGGAGTGCAGGAGGGTTTCTCCTAAAGCCCACCATCATCTCCACCGTTTTGAGCGTGTTCAGCTCCAGCTTGTTGTATCTGCACCATAAAGCCAGCCGCTCCACCTCCTGTCTGTATGCAGACTCGTCACCGTTCCAGGCCAATAACAGTAGTGTCGTCTGCAAACTTCAGGAGCTTGATGGAGGGATCTTTTGCGGTGCAATCGTTGGTGTCCAGGGAGAAGAGCAGTGGGGAGAGAACACATCCCTGGAGGGCACCAGTACTGATGGTGCGGCTGTCGGACGTGATTTTGCCGATTCTGACTAGCTGTTGTCTGTCTGTCAGAAAGCTGGTGATCCACTGACAGACAGAGCTAGGAACAGAGAGCTGGGATCAGTTTGTGCTCGAGCAGTGATGGGACGATGATGTTGAAGGCAGAACTGAAGTGAACAGAATGCTTGTGTAGTTCCCTGGTTTGTTGAGATGTTGTAGGGTATAATGCAGTCCCATGTTGACTGCATCATCCACAGATCGGTTTGCTCTATAGGCGAACTGCAGGAGGTCCAGCAAAGATCCAGTGATGTCCTTCAGATATGCTAGCACCAGTCTTTCAAATGACTTCATGGCCACAGATGTGTCTGGAATGGCTTAGTTTAGCCAGGTTTCCGTGAAACACAGTGCAGCAGAGTTGTTAAAGTTCTTGTTTGTGCATGTGAGCAGAAGTAATTCGTCCATTTTGTTAGGAAGAGAGCGGAGATTCGCCAGATGAATGCTAGGCAGCGCCATTCTGAAGCCGCGCTGTTTAAGTCTGACGAGCGCGCCGACTCGCTTCCCACGCTTGCGCGTCTTGTAGCGTTTCCATAGAGCCGCTACTCCGCCGACCACAATGTTCCGCAAAATGCCAGAGAAATCAAAAACCGGCTGGATATTAATTGGTGTGCACTGCAGAATGTTCAGCAGCTCGTCCCTGGTATAACTGATCGCGTTGGATGAACACAAAACAAGACATACAAACAATAACAGTGCAAAAACTGGAGAGCTTCACACCTAGGCGGCCATCCGCGGCACCATCATTGCATATCAGTGCAAAATCAGACTTGAAGAATTATGAAAATGTGCTCTTCTAATGGAGAAGCAAAACAGTTTGAGAGGATCTTGAGAGGATCATTTATGAGTATATATTTCACATTAAAAATGACATAAATGTAGATAATAAACATTGAGGTCAAAACCAGAACAAACTCATGTATTAATAAAGTCTTGTGAAGGTTATTTACTTGCATTGCTGAGTTATTAGACTGCAAGTAAACTTGGACAATAAATTCTTGATTTTTGAGCGTTGATGTACACTGAATTTTTTATTTATTTTTTTGTTTGTTTGTTTTTGATAAGCCATTTTAAAATGCGCTATTCAAAAGTTTAGGGTCAATCAGATTTTATCATGTTTATTTTTTTTCATTGAAGCTGATTTAAAAATAAAAAATAAAAAATAAGTAATTTTATGACATTAAATTACATGTAGTTTATTCCTGTAATTGCAAATCATAAATCTAGCCTTCAGTTACATTAATTATTTAAAAGAATTATTGTTATTTATGTTGAAAACAGCTGTGCTATATTTTTGAATATGAAAAATGTGACTGAATTCATTTAATGCATGCAGGGAACTAGACTTCTGACTTTGTAAATGTATTGTTATAGTACATAATTATCAGAGATCTTTAAAGCTTTAACAAGACTCTTTGTTGTACAATACAGGGTCCAGTCTTAACCTCTCATTTAGCTTCTTACAAAGGCAGAGGTCAAGGCTAAGCACAGCACACAGATGTGTCTCATGCTGGACACGGCTCAACAAATCACAGTGGGAAAACACTTCTGGGCTAATTTAGTAAGGCACAAGACATTTCAGCAGTCTGTAGGTGTGTTTTTGATTTTATTAATCTGACATCTGGCAGATCTGATATTTTCTGGGCAGTCGTTTTTTCTAGTAAATCTACATTAGGTGCAATGACATTCTTATTACTTTTTCGCATAGTTTATATACTTTACTGTTCAAAATGTCACAATGAAAACATTTAATATGTTATACTGACTTTTATTGACATTATCCATAAATGGTAAATAAATTAGCAAGGCGCGCTGTTCTGTTGGATGTTCATTCTTTAAAATGAGCTTCGGTTCAACCCCATTTTAATTATGCTACATCATTTTGGTATGGTAACTGCTCACAGAATATAAATGAAAAAAACAAACAAACTGCACAAGGCTCAAAATAAATTAGTGTGAATAATTTTAAAAATTCATCCTATATCACATTTGCACAAAGAGATTTTTAAAGGATTAGGTATGTTAACTGTTAGTAAAAGAGTATGTTTTTTAAAACTGGGAATGATATGTAAAATGTTTAATAATGTGGTTCTTTGGTTAGTTTAGGTCAGTTATTTGGTTAGTTTAGGCAACAGCATTCATATAGTGCCAGGGGTTGGGATTTTGATATTTGTTTATTTAAATTTAGAAGTCTAGTGGAGAAAACATGTTTTATATACAAGTGCAATCATGTGGAGCAAATTACCGAAATCAATCTAGGAAATAAAAGACTAAAGGAGGTTTAAAAAAAACCATGAGGGTAATTAGTTTGTATGGTGGATGATGATGTTCTATTTTATATGTCATTGTATTGTGAATAGGGTTGCAGCTGGAAGGGAATCCTTTGCGTGAAACATATGTTGTATAAATTGGCGGTTCATTCCACTGTGGCAACCCCTGATTGGTGGAAATACTAGGCCGAAGAGAGAATGAATGAATGAATGAATTTATGTTTTTGTAAATAATTTTGTTCCTGCTTTAAAATGTAGAGGTAGTGTTTGTTTTATGCATTAACTGTATTTTGCAGCCATACTTTGTTTTGTTTTTTTGACAGCGAGGACCACAATGGAAACATGCCCAGGGCTTTATTGTGTTTTTATCCTCAACAGTTTTATTTCAAAATTTCAAAACTTGTATTTTCGTACAGTTTGTCTAAAATCTGTCAAATAATTCAATTCAATTATTACAAATAAATCATGTGCTGTTACTTTATACATAAAAAAAGGCAGGACAACTAAACACGATAAGTAAATATTTCTTAACCACCCAATCTACACAAATCACTGGAAACTTTGTGATCATGAGAATAAATTCAGATTTTCAAATACATTCAAACATGCCATTTTAAATTGGAATAACAGGTCACAATATTACAGTTTCATACATAAATAAACAGTGCTACAGGTATTGCTCAAAGAGCAGTATATATAGCACCCGGCTTTCGGTCAGTAGAGCATGCTGTCAGAAAAGGAAATTGTTCTCTAATCTCTAAAATGGCGTGCTTTGGAGGTTGTTCAACGGTTGAACAGATGGCCAAACGATGAACCGTCATACAGCCGTGTATCATCCACAGCTCACTGATGTCATCACAAGTTTCACATCCAAATCTGAATGACAGTCAGGTCTCTATGCTCACTGCACACGAAAGGGGTCCTAGATTATCAAGACTGGACCACAGATGATTGTAAGAAAGTGGCCTCTGATGAATCAAGATTCCTGGTGCATGATGTCAATAGCTCTGTTTGGTAGATGCAGATACAGTACATCGATTACCAAACAGAGGCTATGGCAAGTGGATGCTGCTCTATTGGGCGGACACTAACCGGTGACAGTGGTGGGTGATTTATTAATTTTTTTGGATACTTTGGGATTATATTGCCTTACAGCACAGTCTTTGACAGCTATGATCTAACTGAAAATTTCTGCAAAACCAAGTGTACTCATTCTTTTTTTTTTAATAACTGTTGGATTATAACCAATTTAAAAGTGGACATTTCATCGACATCAACCGACGTTACTAGCTGGGTTTTATTTCTAATAGAGATGCGCGGATGGGCTTTTATTTCATCCGCAACCCCATCACAAAACTCATCATCCGTCCGCCATCCATCCGCACCAACAATTTTTAAGACCGCACCCGCCCGCCTATTTATTTGAATGGCTTATTCCTTTTCATTATTAGATGAATGTTTCTTTATTGATTATTAGAGAATAGAGAATAGAGAATGACTTTAATGTAGACATGTAGTTAATGCAAACGTGCAAGCCAAATCCAGCATTAATTGACGACGCTTTGAAGTGACGCTAAATGATACGAGGACGTGTCTTTTCACTTGATTTGATTCCTTGGTCCTCAAGTCTTTTCCTCGCGTCCTTCCCTCGCATTGGGGAGGGGTGGAGCTAAGACACGAGGAAAGAAAGCTAGGAAAGGAAACGAGAATGCACAAATAAGAAATGAGAAGTGCCCTATAAAGCTCTCAGAATATCAGCAGTGAACTCCGTCTCCGATCGGCGCACAGGGACAAAAATGAATAAATAGCCTAAATGAAACGCACTGTACTGTACAATTTTTTGGTACAACCGCCTGCCACCTGCCCGAAATTAATTAAAATATTATTTTTCGTCACATCATCCGCCCGATCCGTGGTTTATCCACGGAGTCCGCGGCTGTAACCGCCAACCGCGCATCTCTAATTTCTAATGTAAAGCAAATCTTTGCAAAGTTCGCCAAAAAAAATAAAATAAAAAAACAACAACTGTAAACTAATGTAAGGGTGCATTTCTGTCAAGTTGTTAGAGCAGCTCACTGTAGTATTGGTAACCTAGTAACCAACAGTAAACATCATCAGTTCATTAGTCACATGGGTGTAATATTAGCTACATCAGAGTTTATTCAGAAAATGTTTAAATTTCCATTATCCACATTAACCCTTATTAACAAAAGTCCAAAACTTTTTTGTGAATTAAGGGATTTTTATTTTAAAATTTTACCACTAGTTTCTCTTGCAATATATACATATTTTTTAAATGTGCATTCATGTCTAGCCTAGTGATTAAGTGGGTCAACATACAGTATAGCACTGAGGTGCTCATGTCAACCTGAATTAGATTTTCCCCACGCATTTCTGTCTCCACTCTATGTGTCCTATTGACCTTATTCTGCAATGTGAAAGTGTGCTCATTTCTGCAATTGTTTTAGAACTTCCATTTCAGTTGCCTTTGTGAGAAATGAATTGGAATAACAAGTGGCAGAAAATGGTCAAACTACTTGCTCTACAAACAAGTGTTTATGACAATACTTTAAAAACAAAAATAATATAACTAAAAAACATCAGTTTGAAACATTAAGTATAACATTAAGCAGCTGTTTTATGGCTAAAAATGAATGGAGATGAATGAGACCAGAAGTCTTGAGCCAATAAGGTTCCAATGGTAGTACCCTTTCAAGTCAAGTCAAGTAAGGTCAAGTCAGGTGAAGTTAATGAAATTTCACTACGTGTGTAGAGGAACAAAATGTCTCACAGGACTAGGCATGGGACGATAACCGTTTTCAAGGTATACTGCGGTTTGAAAAAGTCAAGTTTATCAGACCGTCAGAATCTTATACCGGCCCATGCCTACACAGGACAACACAACACTGGACATAAGAGCTATATATAAAAAAAAAAAACTATGCATAACAAACATCCTGTAAGATGCTTTACGATACACACAAGACAGGTACTTTTACATGAGACTGATCAATTTTGTGCAGGATATTGTGCAAGAGAGGTATTAAAAGTGAATATTGTGCAAAAGCGGTTATTTAAGGTTGAAGCAAGCAGTGCAACATGATTGTGGTACATTTAAAGTAAACATCGCTTTCCTTATTGTGTCAGGTGCATTAGAGAGAAGAGTGTTTCTACAGGTGGTTTGTCAAGCCCACTCACCTGTATGAAGCACAATTTGAAATGCACAATGTTTCCAAGAGACATGGAGTCATTAAGAAAGTGTGTATAGTACAATATAAAAAAACAGGGTCAATACAGCAAAGGTGAAAAGCCCTTTAAAAAATTATAAATTGTGCATTAAAAAGTCGAGTGAAAACCCAACAACTAAAGCCCAATAGATTGCTTAAGCTGCTTCTATATCATTAGTTCTGCTTCTAATAGACTGTAAGATGCCTCTGACACTGTGAATCATCAGATTGTTTTATCCACCCACCCTCTCCTTGATGGGCTATACAAAGCACATCAGCTAGTCACGGTTTTCCTCAGGGACCAGTTGTGGACTCATTCTTCTTTTAATTTACATCACATTGCTGGGACCCATGATTTGTTCATATTTTTTTTACCACTCTTATGCCAACAACACACAGCTTTATTTTGTTCATTTTAACTACATGTTGGTGATCCAATGATAGCTGCATGGATCTCACACTGTCGGGAAGACATCTCTGCATTGATGTTAGATCATCACCTACAGCTCAATCTGGCAAAAATGGCACTTCTTGTCTTCTCTGTAACTCCAGCCATGCATCATATTTTCACTATCCAGCTGGGGAAATAATCCCTTCTAATTCAGTCAGGAATGCTGGAGTGAACTTTGATGACCAGCTATCCTTCATGGATCATGTGGCAAACACAGCACGATTGTGCAGGTCTACACTACACACAACATAAGAAAGATCAGACCCTTCCTCTACAAGGATGCTACACAACTTCTTTCCCATGCATTTGTGATTTCTAGACTGGTCTACTGCAATACTTTTCAAGCTGAACTTCCATCATGCACAGTTAAACCTCAACAAACCCTGTCTTCGAGTTACATTCAAAGAGATTTAAAAGTATTACTACTTGTTAACAAGTCACCAAATTGCTTAGGTAATACAGTACAATTTCAGACATGCTATTTGTGTTTTTTCCTTCTAATTTTTGTTTTATTTTTTTACTTTATTCTTAACACATTTTTCCTCAGTTTAATTTTAGTTTTGTTTATTTCACATCCAATTTTAGTTATTTTATATTATCATTTATGCAAAGCTCTTTGAGTTATTACTGTGTTTTGGTGGCGAGTTGCCATCAAAACACAGTAATAACAGTGTTTTTTTTTCTTCACAAAATTAAACAGTATGCAAAAAGATTTTCTTTCTCTGAAAGCATTTGAGAGCTTCCTTGGCTGTGTTTTGGATCATTGTCTTACTGAAATGTCCAGGTTTCATCATCCTGGTAATGTAGAAGTTGGACTAAAGCAGCTGATATTAATTTACAATGACAAAGGGCAGAGGGGTTCTGAATAACTACTGAGAGATATCAGCTGTCTGGGCTTTCACTGCCTTTCAACACCTCCCTTTCTTCATGTGTTTAATATGTTTTTCCTTTGTTATTTCATGGTATTACAAATAATTTCTAAACTAACTAGTTTTGTTTTCTCGATATATGGATTTCTTTGGCTGTTACCAAAATTCGGTGAATAATTTAAGTCAACAGCACCTTTACCAATACTTATTTCCCTCTACACTCTTAGACAAAATGATACAATGTTGTACCAAAGAAGGTACAAACGCTTGTCACTGGGGCAGTACCTTTTTATGGGACAGAATTGTACCTTTAGAAAAGAAACAAATTTGTACCATTTAAGGTTTGTACTATGGAAAACCAAAATATTTCTTTGCTTTTAAAAACCTGCAGATACAATATTGTATACTTTGTGAAAGGTACCACGACAGTGACGAGAAACTTTGTACCTTAACAGTGTCAAAAATGCTTACCAAGCATTTATTAAAATGCCTTAAATGTTTAGTTTACAATACCTATAGTTTTATGTTTTACCAGTTGTTTTGTAATATTGTATTATATAACTAAAAGTTTTTTTTATAAGTATCTTTAAACATATACTTTTAAATGATGATTCTTGTTTTAATATGGAAATTATTCATAAACATCCCTTTGCCTTTCCAGTCATATTTATTTTCATAGATACTGTAATAAATAAGGAGTTGTTTATATGAGAACAATTGTGTACCTTCATTTCAGTTGTCCCATAAAAGGCACAGAACAGTATCATAAGAGGTCTTTTCAGTACCATATAAGGTACAATTTTTTACAAAGGTACAAAACTGTACCTCAAGGAACATTATTTGTACCATCGTGTACCTTTTTTTCTGAGAGTGTGTATAAAAAATATAATAGTTCTTCACTAATACTAAAATAACACTGCCTCAAACATTTTGACCTGCTAAAGTGTTATATTTAATTAGTAGATTTCTTGTGTGAAAATACCCGTGGGTTCGTCACTGTGTAATAACAGTAAGTGCCTTTTACCATACAACAGTAATGCATTAACTTCTTCAAATGTCACCATGCAGCACACTGACCTACTGATCAAAACCCCGCTGAGAAGAAGAGAGGCTTGCATGTTTGCTCTGTCGTAGCACAGCTCTTTGCATTATGGGTCAAAGGTTAGCATATGTCACAGGTGTACACAGGGGCACATGGTGTGTCCACATGGTCACAACCACAGTGACTCGTATAAATAAACGGCAAAGCTTTCACAAACAATTTTCAGTGCTTCTCTAGAGGCTTCAGATTTTCGCATCTGCTATTGCTTTTAATACAGTTGAGAAACGCATGATAAAGGACGGCAGGAAATTGTGCAGAGGAGCAGATTGGTTTAGGGATATAAGGTTTGCCCTGTGGCCTTTTAAGCTGCCTTGGGCTCCTCTCAGCCGTTTAGCATGGCGGTACAATAAACGCTAAGTCTGTCTGTTCCCCCTAAAGACTCAAAACAGGTTCAAGCTTAGACACCAGCGGATAGAGATGCTGCTAAGAAGAGGTTGTCAATATTACTCTCCCTTTAACGGCAGCGTTTTAGTGCCAAAGAAGATTGTGAGACTTAGGCTTGAAACATTTTTTTAAAACAAAGTTGTGTTTCATTACAGTATTATTTATCGAAAATGTAAAAAAGTCATAGCATAGTAAGTACAAATATTTGACATATATATATATATATATATATAATATACACAATAGACCACAAATCCTGAATCAGGAAAAGTTGGGGCAGTGGAAAATGCAAAAAAAAAGGAGGAAAAAAATGAATATAAATAAATAAATAAATAAATAAATAAATAAATAAATAAATAAATAAATAAATAAATAAATAAATAATTACATTTTTGATTTCCAATTTTACTTTGACTTGCACTTCATTGCAGATATTATGAACAGAAAATGAGCAACTGTGATCTCAGATCCCTCAGGTGGCACTGCATCAAGAATCGTCATTCATCTATAAGCGGTATCCCCACATGGGCCCAGGACTATCTTGGAAAACCTTACAACCAAAAAAGTACAACGATACATAGTTATATCCACAAATGCCTGTTAAAACTGTACTGTGCCCAAAGGAAGCCCTATGTTAACAGTGTCCAGAAGTGTAGTTAACGTCCAAAACATCTGGGATAGACCATCACACAGTGGAAACGTGTACTGTGGTCAGATGAATCAGTATTTCAAGTTTTTTTGGGGGGGGGGGGGTGGGGGGGATGGACGACGTGGTCTGTTATAGTATGGGGTTGTGCCAATGCACTTGGCAAAGGTAAATTGCACTCTTGTGATGGTATCGTTCATGCTGAAAAGTACATCGAGATTTTGGAGCACAATATGCTGCCTTCAAGAAGACATCTTTTTGACAGACGGCCAAGCGTATTTCAACAAGACAACACAAAACCATATTTTGCACACATTACCAAGTCCTAACTGCGATGGAAGAGGATACAAGTACTTTACTGGCCTGCGTGCAGTCCCGACCTGTCTCCAACAGAGAACGTGTGCCCCATTTTAAAGCGCAAAATGCGACAACGAAGACCCCGTACTGTTGCCCACCTTAAGCCACCTAAGTTGCAAGAAGAATAGGACAAAATTGTACCCTAAACACCTGAATCACTTGATGTCTTCAGTCCCTAAACATGTTTTAAATGTTGCAAAAAGGAATGGCAACATTAAAAAGTGGTAAATGCTTTACTGTTCCTACTTTTTGGAAATGTGTTGCAAGAACCAAAATTGGAATATGTGTTTATTTTGGATCATAAGGAACACATTAAATAATGTTTGTATAATGTTGTATTATCTGCAACGAAATACAAGTCAAAGTAAATTTAGAAACTACTACTTTCTTTTTATTTGCATTTTCCATACTGTCCCTTTTTATACACAGTTAAATATACACAGTACACACACACATCTATTATGTCAAAACAAACATATTTTTGCCCAGTACTATTTTGTAATAATCTTCCTTTCAGTCTCATATTATAAAAAGCCTGTTCACTTTTAAAATATATTCAAATGTGACTGAAATACAAGAGGTTTTTGTGTCTCTATTAACCAATAACAACATGGAAAACACAAATATGCACATAACCAAACTGTCTGAAGGTCTTCAACAGCGAATTGGAAGGATATTTAGAAATGACACTTTTAAATGTGTTAGTAAAAACCAACAGATGTCACAATAATGTCATATTGACAATTAACTTATATGCTATAGAATAGAGCAGTATAAACAATCTAATAAAATCCATGTTCATGGTTTACAGAAGAAAGTGTTCAGCAGCTTTAGTAAAGTGGCAGAATTGAATTGAATTGAATGTATACGCTCAAAGAAAATCCTAAAATAGCTTGAATTTCATTGTGATCACATTTAATCACCTTCTTCATATAGGGACTGTTTTTTCTTTCTAAAATTAGACAAAAATATCAAATAACAAAGGTTTTAAACCCAAACGTAAATGAAAAAAAAAAAAAAAAAAACCTGCCGCTGTATTACAATAAACTCTCTCTAATAATCCAAACCTTTGTGAGTCTTACCTGAGGGCTGGAGTACAGCAGTCCTGTGACCTGATGCTCAACAATCGCAGCATTTCCAGGAACATCCCTCGCTAAAACAGGCAAACCTAAATCCATCGCCTAAAACACAGCAGATTGCAATACATTAACTCTGGACAACACATTTACATTGATTCATTTTCCAGGTGCTTTATCCTAAGCGACTTAAGGGCATTCAAGGTATTTTATCAGTGTATTCGTTTCCTGTGAATTGAATCCATTATCATGACATTGCAAGATAAGCTACAGTATACTGGGAAATTCACTACAAGCTAGCAATCAAACATTATACAGTAAATCAGATGGACTGCACTCAAGCATTTTTCATTGTGACATATTGTCCATATCAATGTAGGATTGTTCACATATGTGAGATAATGAAACAATATAAAACTATTGAGGGAATAATACTGTAACAGCTACTTAGCATGTTAATCCCACTGTGGGTTGAGATAATCTGGCCATTCTGAATACACAGATTAAATAGATCCTCATGGTGATTATGTTCATAATATCCTATCTAATAATAAGCAAAACAAACAGATTCAGAGCCGCTCTGTAAGTGATTCCTTTGCTACTAGCGAGATCAGTTATGATTGTGTCAAACATGTTTCTCGTGTTCACACTTAGCAGATTTGGGTTAATTTAAATAGACTCTGGGGTGATTCATTTAAACAAGTTAAGAGTTGTATTAAAACAACTATTAAAACAAGTTAAATAGTTCACTAACTTGCTTAAGTTAGTTATTTTTAATATATTCATTTTAAAATGACCTAATTTTTTAAATAAATCTATACACCCTGAAGTCATCCCCATTATATATGATTCCATGCTGTATAATGGTACAGAGTTATGTCAGTTTTTTTTTTTAATCTGACATACACCTAACCGATACACCGCCAAGGGGTTAACACGTCTTATGAAGTTGTCAATGTTTTAGTTCAACGAAATAGTTCAAACTTTGCATTATCAACTTAAATCACTGACTTCCATGGGCTGACAATTGGGTGTTCTAGACCAGTGGTTCTCAAGCTTTTTTCACCAAGTACCACCTAAGAAAAAAATTGTCCCTCCAAGTACCACCATAATAACTGGTATTGAAGTACAGTAGCGTAGTAGGCCTAATTAAACAGCTACAGCACTGAACAGTTCAAAAACGAATCAGATAATTATTCAAATTAAGAATATTTATTATTGTCAGCCACTTAAATAAAAGGTTTAGCCTATTAAAAGCAATTTACTGATCACATCAGTGTTATCGGACGCATCAAAGGGTTAAAAGTGTGTTCATTTTTACTTTTTTACTTTAAATATTCAGCGATTCCTCCGCGTACCACTAGAGGGAAGCTTGTGTATCACTAGTGGTACGCGTACCACAGTTTGAGAACCACTGTTCTAGACAACCTCTTGGTGGAAATCAGAAGTTCCAGCCGCATCTTATGGGAACCACTTACCACACGTTTTTTTTACCATAGAAGTCGACGACAAACTAGTCGGTTTGGCGTTACTGTATAATGTTATACAGTACATTACTCTTACTCTTCTGCAACTAATTAACCTTAATTCATGCATTAAGCTGCGACTCAGAGATCAGCATTATCATTGATCATCAGATGAAGAATCGGCAGCTGCTTAAAGTCAGTGGTTTAAGTTTATAATTTAAAAATTAGGAATAATTTTGTTATAAACAGATAGATCTGCTTCATAAGACATTTCGACTATTCCTTAAACTTGATCCGTGTCTGTCTGGTGCTAATTTAATTAATGATTTTTTAATAATTTTATTTATTTGTTTGTTTTGTTTTGTCTTTAGGGTACAATAACTTTCTTAAAATAATAGTGTGAAAGCTAAATTTGGTCAAAAGCAAACTAGCTAACCACAAGTGTGAACATACAGTATAACATTCTTAAATCATTATTAAAGTTAAGGGGATTGCCCACCTATGTATGAAAATGAAGTCATTATTTTATCTCCTTAGTTATGTTCCAATGCCATGAACCCTTCCTTTTTAGACATACTGTACAGTGCATCTGGAAAGTGCTCTTAAGTGCTTTTCTTTTTCCATATATATATATATATATATATATATATATATATATATATATATATATATATATATATATGTTACAGCCACTAGTCTTCCAGTTCCTGATGCTGAAAAGCATCCCCACAGCATGATGCTGCCACCACCATGCTTCACTGTAGGGATGGTTTTAGCCTGGTGATGAGCGGTGCTTGGTTTTCTCCAAATGTAACACCTGGCATTCAATCCAAAGAGTTCAATTTCAGTCTCATCAGAACAGAGAATTTTGTTTCTTATGGTCTGAGAGTCCTTCAGATGCCTTTTGGCAAATTCCAGACAAAGGAGTGGCTTCCGTCTGGCTACTCTACCATACAGGCTTGATTTGTGGATTGCAGCACAGATGGTTGCACCTCTGTAAGCTTCTCCTCTATCCACAGAAGAATGCTGGAAGCTCAGACAGAGTGACCATGGGGTTATTGATCACCTCTCTGGTTAAAGCCCTTCTCCTCCAATCACTTAGCTAAGATGGTCAGCCAGCTCTAGGAAGAGTCTTGGTGGTTCTAAACATCTTCCACTTATGGATGATGGAGGCCACTGTGCTCATTGGAACTTTCAGAGAAAATTTTCTGTAACCTTCCCCAGCCTTGTGGGTGGAGACAATCCTGTCTCAGAGGTCTACAGACAATTCCTTTGTCTTCATGCTTGGTTTGTGCTTTGACATGCACTGTCAACCCTGGGACCTTATATAGACAGGTGTATGTCTTTTCAAATCATGTCCAATCAACTGAATTTACCACAGGTGAACTCTAATTAAGCTGCTGAAACATCTCAAGAATGATCAGTGGAAACAGAATGTACCTGAGCTCAATTTAGAGCTTCACGGCAAAGGCTGTGGATGCTTATGTAAATCATGTGATTTTTCAGGTTTTTTATTTGTAATAAATTTGCAACAATTAAAAAAAAAATTCACATTGTCATTATGAGGTATTGTATGTAGAATTGGAAATAAATGGAGGAAATAAATGAATTTAATCCATTTTGGAATAAGACTGTAACACAAAAATGTGGAAAAAGTGAAGCACTATGAATACTTCCTGGATGCACTGTATATAGACATTTATATAAATGCAGTGCCTATAGTAAATCATCATAGCTCTTTAAAATAATTACTTTATTTGTCAAGCAACCTGAAGTCAAATAACATTCCAGATAAATTTTTCAGCGTATGATATATTTTTGTAGCCTTTTTACAACTTAATCCCGAAGGTCTTTTGAAAGCAGGGTGTGATGTGAATAAATGTATAGATTTTCAAAGGGTATGATGATTTTCTATAGGCACTGTATTTGTATATATGTATATAATATACAGCACACACACACACACACACACACACACATATATATATATATATGTGTGTGTGTCTGTGTGTGTGTGTGTGTGTGTGTGTGTGTGTGTGTGTGTGAATTTTTTTGTGAAATATATATATATATATATAATTTATGATCATTTTCACAAAAAAAATTATGGCTGTCCAAGCTGTCTGTGCTACATTAGCTTGAGCGTATCTTAAAATAAAGTGGATTGAGGCAAAGACTTGCGCAGTCCTTTACACAAAATCAACATTTAATCATTGAGCATTTTTGATTTTTATGCATTTAAATGATTGATAATCAAGTACGCTTCCATGCGTAAGAATTGCTTCTATTGCTTGATTTTGGATGCAAAGATTTTAAGAGATGTGCAGTAGCATCCCCACCGTATAGCAGTGAAAACATGGATTGTCAAAAACTCAGTCAGTGCCTGGGAACTGTTGTCTCTTAAATGACAGAATGCTGGGGAAAGAGAATTGTCTTATAATAGAATCTGCAATAAAACACATTACATTTGTGTTCTCTGACAAACCTCTAAGATGGCAGCAGACATTCCCTCTGAGAGAGATGAGTTGACCAGAGCAAATGATTTCTGCATGGCAGCATGCAACTCCTCCTGACTCAAATCATCCGCCAGAAACACTCCAACAAATCTACACACACACACACAAATGTATGAATAACTCATGAATAAATATTCAGGAACAGCTTAAAATCAGGGCATTCCTTTATTTTAAAAAGAAAATTTAAAGAATACTGAAAAAAAGCACATGGATGCTTCAGTGTGTGTGTGTGTGTGTGTGTGTAGGTCTTTAGTGGCAGTAATAAGAAACTGAGACTTTGAAGATCAAGTACCAGATACTGAAGGAGGAAGATGAAAGTAAAGAAGAGCAGATCAAGGAAGAGGGATGAAGACATAAGATGATATTTACCTCTTGACACTCTCCTCAACCTCTGCCGTAAACACTGGATCCATCTAAAACGAAATATCAGAAAATTATCATCTTGAGGGGCCCAAATATATCATAAAATATATTAAGCATTCAATAATATATATTCTTACACTGCTGTCTGGAATACTCGTTTCTGATTGGTCAGTCACAACATACCAGGGTATGTTATTCCCAGTTAATAACTAACTAACGCAGGCTCATCCAGGAACTTCGAATTACCTTGATCATCAGTGAATATACACTAAACTCCATATACTTGTATCCAAATTCATATTTCTGCGTTCACGTATTTCACGTATCTGCTTGTCTGTCACGCCACCGTTTTTGACTGTTTTGGACTGATTGGAGGCATCTTGTAAATGAATAATGCGCAAGTTAGTGCAACTTTATTCCATCAGCTGTTTTCATTTCTGTCAGCTTTGCATTTAATTGTTTCATTTAATGTTTACAGCCAAGAAGCCGTTTTGTGTAATAAGCCGATAAGCTGGTTTTATTCTGTGATGACAATCGCCTGGATGTACTTTATCCCTTACTTAGTATTTTATACTGTATACCCAAATATTTACAAACATTTTACAAAGTATATTTTTATATGATAAACTATAAATCAGTTTTTAGTCTTCTCAACTTTGCATTTGTGCAGTGTTTGAGGATATTTTGTACTTTATACACTTACTTCACAAACACACAACTACTCCATAATGTGGTTTATGAAAATTACATTTTTATTAAAACACACACACACACACACACACACACACACACACACACACACACATTCTGACCTAAATGTAATATAAAAGGTTTATGGATGTTGCTTTAAATTTTAGAAATAAAATACTGCTATCTGAGGTTCAGGAAAAAAAAGCTAGGATTTATTGTAAAAAGAGACATTTTTTATATATCATGATTTAGAAAACTTTTTCTTACAAACTGATGATACATATTCACTACTGTATGTATACATAGTTCTACATCCATTCTACAATACCTTGAAATTCTGTGTTGTTGTCTGATATATCTTTTATTGTTTCCTATTGTTTGTTTGATTTAGATTTTTATTGTTTGCTTTTTTTGCATTACAACAGCCAATTTTAATGTGCCCAAATCAATGTGCATGTGTGTGTACACTCAATTTTGTTCTTTAGTATTAGTCCTTCATTTATTTATGAACACTTTTCAGATTTATGCCAGTTTTGTTGAATTTTTTTTTTGCCAATTTCTATAAAATGTTCTCTGTTGCAGCCAAACATGTGTGTGTATACTGTAGATATATCATTTTTGTTCCAATTTTCATTTAGACCCAGACATTTTCAGAAATGTAAAACATTACAAATTCATAATGAGTTTAAAATGTCTTTTGGGCAAAAAAAAAATAAAAAATTAAAATAAAATAAAATAAAATAAAATAAAATAAAATAAAATAAAATA